>CM074951.1:21138358-21156124 GCA_037577455.1 Pangasius macronema | reverse complement strand
ACTTGGGGGCATGCTGTTGTAGGACAGTAATCAACAAGCTAGTGTAATGCAGCCTGATGTAAAGCCGAGTTATTGTTTCACCCCGAAGTGCGTTATTTTCCTCAAGTTCTGAAGGGTTTTATTCCTCTTATACCACAGCAATTTGCCAAAGATTACAACTTTTATTTTATAAACCACACGTCATGCTTTTTAAAATCGTTTTATAGTTACAATTAATATTGTGTAACTTCCGTAATATGTGTTCGTTCCCGTTACTAATGTTATGGCAGCTATAAACAGCCATT
This sequence comes from Pangasius macronema, assembly GCA_037577455.1. Classification (NCBI taxonomy): domain Eukaryota; kingdom Metazoa; phylum Chordata; class Actinopteri; order Siluriformes; family Pangasiidae; genus Pangasius; species Pangasius macronema. The sequence goes on along the minus strand of CM074951.1, from coordinate 21,155,840 downwards.
TCCTGACCAGCCTCTCATTTTTTTTTCTTTCTTCAGTTTAATAAAACAAAATGCAATTTGGCTTGTTACCAAGAAAAATTACTTTTCTGAGTCTAAGTAAAACTAAGTAACAGCTTTACCTCGGATTGTTACAAAGTGCTGATAATGGAGACTACTTCCAAAATACTAAATAAACATTTCAGAAAACATTTCAGTCCTTGTGTAAGTTGTTACTATAGAAATGACAGCATATCAGAATGAGCGCATTAATATAAACCTATAATTTGAATTGCAGCCGTCAGAGTTGCCGTTATAGAAAATTAATCAATACCTTCTCAACAGTCAGAATTCTACAGCACCATGGTGTATTTTTATATTATTTAAGTGAGAAACCAAAAAATATGTTCAGCTTTAAAATAGAATTAGTAATACAGCCCTACTTTTCTTCTTTGTGACAGGAGAAAAGCAGAAGGAGTCTGTGAGCTCGAAGCTTTGGAAGTGGCTGTATGAGCGCTTTGGCGTGTACATAGAGGACTTCCGCTTCCAGCCTGAAGAGAACATGGTGGAGACAGAGGAGCCACTCAGCGCTAAAAGGTGAAAAAACCTGTCATTCTCATCCTTTTTATAAAGCTTTTCCCTGGCTAGAGAGGGACAGTTAACACAGTGGGACAGCTGTGAATGTCTTTGGCACTGGTGGTGATAAAAACCTTTTTGCACCTTTTTTTCTTCTTAGACTGATAGATGGGTTTTGCGACATGGCAGTTCTCACAGTCCCTTCTATTTTGGATCATTAAACAACCAAGTGCGATTAAAAAGAGCGATTACCTTCTTGTGATGGAAAACATGTCCATATGGTAGTCCGTGTACACTGTGATCCTTCTAAAAGCAGTTTACCATGTAGCACAGCATTATGCTTAGACTGATAGCATTCACTTGAGAAAAGCAGTTGCTTTTGTGTTGTTATTTCACTGAGAAAGGTTAATGAATTGCCCTATTGTTGTTTGTCCTTTTTTTTTTGAGACCATTCAGTGCTTTTTGGCAGTCGGTGCCCTTGTAAATAATTAACTTCTGTTCTCATTACAGATTAACTGAAAATATGAGACGACTCAGTAAGTATTGTTGTGACAATAATAGTTGTAACATTAAATTTCTACCAGATATTGTCAGGGTTGGAACATGGGCAATATGATTACTATAATTTGTTTCTTCTACAGTTTGGGAAGGTATGATTCTGATTGTCTCTGTGCATGTAAATGTGTTCCCAGAACGAGGGGCTAAGCCTGTCACTAACTTCATGAGGAACCTTTCTGCCTTATCCAGCTGGCACTCTGTCTACACATCAGCCATCGCCTTCATTGTGAGCACACCGTCATTTTTAGCAAACAAAAAGCGGCACTCTCATCACTGATAAACCAAACTTTAAAATCCTATCAATCTATTTGAATATTCTCTTGTTAAAGTGAGTATATTATAATTGATTGAGTGTGCTACTGTATGATCAAAGTGAATTTCTACATTTTATATATATTGCCATCATTCTCGAATCGGGGAAGTAATGCCAAAAAGTCTGTGCTTTTATAAACATGAAATTAAAGTGGCTTAAGTTTTTCATTTCTAATAATTCCAATAGCCAGTAGTCCTAATCACGATAACGCAAAAGTCTAAAGCAAGAATAAATGTCAACTTAAATCTTAGTGTAATTCTAATGAAAAGCTTATTAATATGCCATTAAAATGTTTTGAATGTACATTTTAAGTCTGTTATGTCCTGTGTTCTAGACATTATAGGGAATAAAAATCTCTCCCTCCTCTCCAATAAGTAAATATAATAGTGCATATTTCCCTACTGTGCCTGAAATCAAAACATATTTGATCATATCAGTTTTATTAGTTACTTCAGTTATATTATAGAAATTATTTTCTTTGTTTCATCCACAGATCTATATGAATGCTGTGTGGCATGGCTGGGCAATTCCTATGTTTCTCTTCTTAGCTATTCTCCGTCTGTCCTTAAATTACCTCATAGCAAAGTAAGTCCAATACCAATTCATGTCTGTTTAGTCTTCCTAAATCCATTCATGCAGATAAATGGATCTACTCCTGATTTCAAGACTGGCACTACATGTGTTATAATTATTTAGCAATGTTAAATTTTTGCAGTACATAACTTCATTTTAAACCCCTCTCACCATGCTTCTGATCTTCAGAATTAAATGCAGATAGGCACAAAAATCTGAGTAGAAAAGTCTAGATGGATTTTTATTGAAGCTTCATGCATTCAGCTATGATTTTAGCTTTTTAATACAGTAGTAAAATGTCTCTGTGCCTGAATTCTGGCACCCAAAAAAAAGAGACCTAAATTAGGTTTTGGCCATTTTTAAAAATAAGATAATTTAATACACCAAAGCAACATGGGAGTATTTTGCTTTTTATATTTTGCTTCTTGCCTAGGCTGCAAAAAATCTTCCTGCAAAAATATGTTGTGTAAGGAGCCAGTTTAACAAACGCAGCAGTCAGTTTGCCTAAGGATGCTTACAACCTTGCTAGCTAAGTATGAGTTCCTTACACAGTGAATGTCATGCTTTAAGTCAATTTGTTGAATAGCGAAATGGACATAAGTCTAATTAATACAGATTGTAATCAGATACCAGCTGTCAAAATGTCTGTGATGCTCCTGCGCTGCAGTCAGAATGAAATGTTTAAGTGAAATTTTGTCCCTGTACCTTTTGAGGGTAAACAGATATTAAAATGCATATGCATATAAACAGATATTAAAATGCATATGCATATAGGCATATTGCAAATACATGCAAAAGAGAAATATTTTTTAGTTCACCAGGCCGCCACACATTTAGTTTAAAAGCAATCTAACTTTGAATGCATGCTGAAGCTGTGTTATTGTTACAGAGGCTGGAGGATACAGTGGAGTATTGTGCCTGAGGTGTCTGAGCCAGTGGTAAATATGAACATAGATTTCTCAGTGCTGTTGATAATAGCAGTAACGTTATTAAAAATGTACTTCTTACTCTAACTTTTTACTCTAACAGAAGAAAAACAGAAGACTCTCTATATATAGCATCTCTTCTTTTCCTCACAGGAGCCTCCGAAAGAAGACTTGACTGTGTCTGAGAAGTTCCAGTTAGTGCTGGATGTGGCACAAAAAGCTCAGGTACATTATGCCAAGTTGCTACAGTAGAAAATAGAGCTGCCACCGCAGACAGCAGTCAAATCACATTTCAGGTCTTGAGAGTACTCTTTTCACAAGCTGTCTTTTCACAGAACCTGTTTGGAAAGATGTCAGATGTTTTGGAGAAAATAAAAAAGTTAGTACTTTTAAATTTTTTTTATGATTTTCCATGTAAGCGCACCATATAGTATGTGACAGTACGACCAAGTAGATTACTTACTGTCTATTTTTATCTAGTTCATGTTAAGATACATTTATACGCACTGTGTGTTTCTATGTGTATTTTTTAGCCTGTTCATGTGGGTGCAGCCTGAAATCACTCAGAAGTTGTACGTTGGTCTGTGGGTGGCGTTCATTGCTTCCTGCCTGCTGCCATACAAACTCTTGGGCTTCATAATTGGTAAGATATATTTATCATGGCTTTGTTTTACTGTCCATATAACCAGTTGTCTGTAGCTTTACCATATTTACACCAGCAATCTTTCTATCAATAGGGCTCTATGCTGGTATCAAGTTCTTCATCATTGACTTCATCTTCAAGAGCTGCCCCAAACTTAGGGACAAATATGACACACCTTACATTGTATGGAAAAACCTGCCAACTGACCCACAGCTCAAAGAACGTCACAGTGGCAACATCAGCAGACGGGTGAGTGTCACTAGTTCATCCAGATCAAACCTCAAGGCAAGTTTTCTAACCATTCTCTTAAAAGTCCATTTTTTTGGTTTTTAATTTATTTTTATTTGCTATTTTTTAATATTGAAATGTATTAGAACAGTCACTACACACTGGATTTTTATTTTAAAGTCTGATTTAGTGTGTGATAGAGAGGTAAAGCCAGTTTTTTTTTTTTTTTTTTTTTTTTTAATTGTCTGTCATACTTCTTGTGTTCTGTTATTTTTCTTTCTCAGCTGTCTGGCTATGAAAAGGTAGGGATCCAGGCATCTGGTTTCATAGCAGTGCCTGTGTTTGCCACCACTGTGTGTGTGTGAGTGTGTGTGAGTGTGTGTGAGTGAGTGAGTGAGTGAGTGAGTGAGTGAGTGAGTGAGTGAGTGAGTGAGAGAGAGTGTGTGTGTGTGTGTGTGTGTGTGTGTGTGTGTGTGTGTGTGTGTGTGTGTGTGTGTGAGTGAGTGAGTGAGTGTGTGAGTGAGTGTGTGAGTGAGTGTGTGTGTGAGTGAGTGTGTGAGTGAGTGTGTGTGTGGGCACATATACAGTTTCTAAGCAGAACCCACATTTCTGCTGGCGAATGGATCAAAAATCTACTAAGCATAAATTCTCTATGAAAAAAAAAACCCAAAATGCCGTAGCTCTGAGTGCAATTGCTTCAACAGTCTCTAAAACCTTTGAAGACCAGAGACATTTTTAAAATTAAATAATAGATTACATGTCATGGCATTTCCACAAAATAAAATGAACAGATAAAAGAAAAAGGCACAGAAATGTGCGTACACTTTTTTTTTTTTAATAAAAAAAATCCAGATTCACATTGTGAATATTTAAATTAGAAATATTAGGTAAGGTTGAATTCCTCCACGTGCCCAACCCCTTCGCCTGGAAAACCAGCGTTTTAATAAGATTTCATGCACTCTACTGTAATGTAATGTACATGTCCTTTATTTGCATATTGAACCCTGATATTTTATGAGGCAAGAACACTCATAACCCTGTCAAATGTCTAATAATTCAGAATTTCAGATTGACTTTCAGCTCTGTTTTTTAAAAGGATGTGGTTATACCACTGCACTGACGGTTTGTACATTTTTACTAGTCCGCACATAAAACATTTAATCATTAAAGCATATATTTTTTTTTAAATTTAGGGTGATGTTATAATTGATGTCTTTTGATCCACAGCCATTAGAGTGGTACTAGTTTTTAACCCTGTGATTTTCTAATTTTGTGTGTGTGTGTGTGTGTGTGTGTGTGTAGAGAGAGATTACATTTGAATAGAATTATGCTATAGTATTCAGTAGCTCTGACAAAAGTAATGTGACATCAGAACAGCCAAGCTGTGAACCTTTGTAATAGATAAAATTCTTATGTATATTTGATATACATTACTCATAGGAAAACTTGGCTTTTCTTTTGTCACTGTTTGGCAGTTCATGCATTCCTGTGATGCATTAGGTAAGTCAGTTACATGATTGTTGTGTGTTATGTGATCAGATTCTCTCTCTGTTTGTTGTGTCAAAAGTTTTTAAATGAATCAAGATCCATTTACAAATCATGGTTGGTTTCTATTTAGATTAGGGTGTTCCTATTTGGGGAGTATTATTCTGCCATTATATAAATGTTCTTTAGAGCAATACCCAAATGAGCCAGAGATGTTAAGTAAATGAGTGCATGTGTGACCCCATGCCTTTGCACTTTGCATGCTCTCGGTGATGTCTGGCAGCCAAACAGGAAAGAAGGCTGCTCTCCTCATCTCAGCACTTGCAGCACTGGTCTACACTGTTTTGATGAAGTCACTGGTTTGATGAAGATGGGATCTTGTGTTTCACTGTCAGTCTGGAGTTTTGTTCTTCAGGGAAAGATCAGATGACTGAGCACAGTGGTGCTCTAATAGTCCTGCGCCTCACTGCACCTCTAATATTGCCGTTTTGTTAACCGATATGTTTCATCCTTGCAGCAGATCCAGCCTGTGGTCACACGTGGCAACCTTGTGGCCGGTGTGCCATGTGGTGTTGGGCGTGACGATGAGAGTGGGCGTGCCTACAGCACCAAGAGAGGTCCCTTCCATGAAGTCTTCAACTTGTCTGAGAATGAGCGCCCCCTACCAGGTAGAGAGCCTGCACTTTAAACTGATTTTATAAGGGAATGTGCAATGCATTTGCTTGTGTTGCTTACTCATGAGGTGTATGCTGCTGATATTGTGTACTTTGTTGTTAAACAGTAGCAATATAATTTAGATGGTTGATTTCACAGAATGCTGATTATATTTGGTTAGAGTCTCATCTTCATGCATGGTATTAACAAGTTCTTTGTGTTATGTTCAGTGTGTGAGAATGGGTGGCGCTGCTGCTTAATCAACAGGGACAGGAAAATGCCTACTGACTACATACGAAATGGCTACCTCTACGTGACAGAAAAGTATGTCTTTACCTTTCATGGCACACACATTATTATTGCTAATAAATTAATATTTTCACTCACTCTGCAGTGACAAATAGTACAGTAAAGCCTCAATCAACATGGTTTCCGCTGGTGTGAATAGGTGACTCATCACTTATTCGAAATGAGTGACTCATGCATGATAAAATTACATTATATACAAATTTGATCATGCATTTCAATGTGCAAAGAGGCTAAGTAAGCAAGAATGAAGTCAATTTCCATGTGTTGGCTAAAGGATATTGCTAATTCTGATTTGTCACCTGCTTACTGAATAGTTTGACTCCTACCCAATTCGAACTGGCCAGAAGAAAACAACTATCTCATTTAAATGTTCAACATCATTCAAACTTTTTCAAATAATAAATTCACCAAAGACGCTCTAGCTCATAGTAATAAGGTAGTTCTGAAAATAGGTTGACAGGGCCTTTAATGTTTACTATTCTGATTATTAAACTATTGAGCTTTTGAGATTACAAAGTGTTTCTCTTGTCCTGTAGCTACTTATGCTTTGAGAGCTCCAGCTCCCGTTCTACATCCTCTAAGAAGAATAAAGTCATCAAACTCCAAGACATTACAGACATTCAGAAGGTATGGATGTACCTTAGTGCAATGCTATTTATTGTTCTGTGATTTCTTTCTGGTTATGGGAAGCTATTCTCTACCTACATGTTTGACCTGCCATTTTTTTTTATTATAACAGTATAAGGTTTTGTCAGTATTGCCTGGATCTGGGATGGGAATCTCAATAGCCACACCATCTACACAAAAAGTAAGAAGCAAACACTCTGCCTTGGGTTGTAATCCATATATTCAGACCACATTGTTTTTTTCCCCCAATGTGACTCCTTTATGATCCTCCAGCCTCTGGTGTTTGGTGCCATGATTCACCGGGACGAAGCCTTTGAGGCCATCTTCAACCAGTACACGAAGATCATCGGTGCCACTCCCCATGTCACAGTGACAAACCTGGAAACGTAGAACATGTGGTGAAACGTTTTGCTGGAGCTCCAGTTTAACAAGGAGACTTCAGCTAAGGAGCAGCTTCTTCCACATCTCCTTCTCCTCCTCAAAGAGGTGTAGGGATACATAGAAAGATAAAAAAAAAGGAATCCATGTCCCTTAGGGTGCCTGTGCTGCGTTTTTAGAAAAGTGTTTTAAACATGGCTCCTTTGTGATGAGACGTTTGCGCCAGTGTTTATCGTGTGTCTCATTTGGGAATCCACTAAAATGCTATTATGGAACAGGAGCTGGTTCTCCTCACAGTTTCTCATCACGATTCTAGTTTTCTGTGTCATTTTTGTGTCCTATATATCAGTCTTGTCATCTAAATTTTAATCCTGGAGCTGGTTCTTCTTGCCATTTCTGAGACTATTCTCACCTGTTTTTCTCTGTGTTCTGTCAGATAACTTTTAACCTGCCCTCTCTTTTCTTACTATTTTTTTTAACTGTATCGCTTCCGGCCTTGCACATGGAGACACAATGCAGTTTGTGGTGCTGAGATACTGAGAATGCCAGGGGCTGAAGCATCAACTCATGAAGTGTAGCTTCCCCTTCATAAGTGCTCAAACACATATACCATGGCCTTTTGTTTTAAACCTCTATGCTGCAAGCTTGGATTTTACTTAGAATTTATGCTGGAAACTACCAAATAGTACAAACAACCCCCTCTACAAAATTACAATCCACACCACTTCCAACTGCTCGACAGATGGGAATATTTTGTGGGAAATCAGAATTTTGATTATCAGTAAATGTGAGAAAATAGACATTACACAGTGGGACAGTAAGCAGCCAGCATGGTTACAGGCCACACAATCATAACAAATATGAATATTAATTTAAATACAGTTCATCATGTGTAGAACAAGGAAACGTGAAATTTGAATGCATCTCTATGAAATTTATTCTTCACTCACAGGCAACAGAGTAAAAAATTGGAGCAGGAAGACTGAGGAGGGATTTTGAGATGGTATGGATTCGAATGTTAGTTAAATTGAAAACATATATGTTCCATGAAATGGACAAAAAAAACACTTCTGAAACACTTTAAGTGTGAATCGGGCTTGAAATCACACTGGAATCTGCTTTCATTTCACTGTGCGGAGTACAGAGCTGTATGGGGATGAAATTTCCCTGCTATAACACTGCATGTGCCAATGTTGTCTCCTCGCCATAATCCCTCATCACATAAAGATGTTTCTTTTGTCCTGAAAAAAACCTTCACTGTTATAAATATACCAATATACAAGCCTAGCTTACTGCTGTAAAAATATGTGTGCCACATACTGTAAACTGATCTCTATTCCTGTAGTCACTGTGGGAATACTTCTGAATACTTGGGGGATAACTGTACTGTCGCTGTCCCCATTCCCATGCAGCTCTCTAGAGTGTAACTGATGCACCTTAATCATAGTGCACTCTCCTGCTCATCTTCACCTAGGATTAGGAATGATAGGGTTAACCTTTTTGAGTAATCAGTATTTGCTCTGAATCACAAATTTTTATTAATTATGTAAGCTGACACAATAAGCACAAGTGTACCATAAAGTCTTATCGTGAACTGAAGGTGTAGGAGGCGTGAAGGGAGGTTCTGATCGAGCATTTTCCTCTTTGCTGTGTATATAATTGTTACCAAACTTGAACTATTACTTGCCCCGTTCTGCAGCTATGCTTCCATTAGCCGACCTAAACTCTTTGCACAAACAAACGAACCTTTCATCTAAATGTATAGGCCATATAAAAGAATACTGCAGAAATACTCAACCTAATATCTATCCATTTTGTCTGTACTGTGTGTGTGATTTCTAGAGACATTCCAGAGAAATCCTGATGATGTGAAACATTTTATAACTGGTGTCTAAGGGCAGGCATTAAATTCTGTCAGCAGATTTTTAAAATGCACAGTTATACCATTATACTAGCAATAATCAATTCAGTTCAGTTTTATTCAGTTGACATTGTCATAAAGCAGATTTACAGAAATACAGTTCACGTTAAAAGGACGTTCAGTGCGATCATAATGTAAATAAGATATCTGGGATGAGAATTCTTTATGATTCCTGCAGCAGTTCTTAGATACAAATCTGTAGAATCCAGGTGAGATTATTCCAAGGTTGAATCTTGGGCATAAACTGTTTTTATGGAAATTGCAAATCAATAAATATTTTAGAACGAGACAGACTTGAAAAGTCTTATCAAGTTCTTTCGTGTTCCAGATTTATCCAAACTTTAAATCATGTAGCAATACACTAAAGACTAAGTCCATTTATTGACATTCTTTTATCTAGACCTATTATGGTAGTAACACATTACCACAGATTATTCCATTTGAAAATATCGTTTCATATCAAGTGTGAATAATACAGGTTTATGCCTTAATTTACAAAAAAATTTGACTATAGAATTTGTTAGTGTGCTACAGAAATATGAGTTTAGCATAAACATTTACTGACTGCCCTTAGACTTCTATTATATATGATTTTCAGTTAAACAGTTTTGTTTTCCATTCGTTACACAGTACAGAGAAACATGTTGAAATTCTTGTCTGTAGTAGTTGCCTAAATGCTGCTACAGACAAAGTAAAAAGATTACTTATTTAAACATTTTTTACATTATTGATCTTATGATCTTATTTTTATAATTTGTGCATCCCAATTTATTTAATTGTAGTCTCTTCACAACGTAGTAGGTCTCTCCTACTGCAGCTTCACCATGGCTTTCAGAAAAACCTTTTTAATGCTTTTCTGGGAGACCTAATTTCTGTAGTCATTTTCCTTACTGCTTGCTAAACCACTAGGAATCCAAACATGCCTTTTCCCTTTTATTCAGAAACAATTTTGTTATAACAGTCTATTGTTAGGGGGAAAAAACTCCCCATGTGGATATCACCACCTAAAGCCTATGTACTCAACTAGCCACTTGACCCTGTGCTAACCAGCACTTTATACAAGTAGCATTTGTGTGTTATTTCTTTTCCTACTGCTATGGTACATTATTCTCCTTAATTAGCTGTCATTGTCTCACTTTGTGCTTTTACTTATTTTCCTCGCCGTCTTGTCGAATGGATTCACTGCTGATTTAAGTCTAAATGTTCAGTGCTGTAACTAAGTTTAGGGTTCTTCTTGAGTGTAAAAGCAATCAGCTAATACAACATTGAATGGTTTACAGTTTTCAGTTGAGGTTTGAATCTCTCAGTAATTAATGTAGCTCACAATTAATCATAGGAATCATAAGACCTCAGTGAAGAGCCAGGCAGCACATTAGAGAAGCAGCACAGAATTTACTGGTAATGATTTGCCAAATATTATGTCTGTATTACTGTTTGTTGTTTGCTATACCCTTTACCTGCTCTGTTTACAGAGTTAAATAGTTGTCTTGGCCTAGTTTGATCCCTAGGGAGATCTAGGGGCATGAGAATGGGCCCACTGTTTTTGTGGTAATTGTCTGTGGTACTGTGAGCTACTTAAAAATTGGCTGATGTGTTGAAGAGGTTTGGTTTTTTGATTGGTAGGGTTTCTTCTGTCTTGTTTTTCATCATTCAGCTCACTCAAAATGTACATGTAGGAAAGCAGATATTAGGGACCTTCTCTTCCACCCTTTTTGCTGTTTTGTTGGACATTTTAAAAGTTGTTTTGTTTGATTTGGTTGTCTGTGTTTATATGGTTAGCCAAAGTCTAACAGTGTTTTTTTTTTTTTTTTGTAATATGACTTTTTGGTGGAACCAGTTAATTAAACCATGTATAGAACACAATAAATCATTAACCTCACATCAGTTAATTGATGGCATTTTTAAAACTAGGTTCGCATGCTGTTAAACATTCATTATGGTTATTTTCTTTGATTTATTTTAAGTTCCCAATCAGTCAGTAAGCTGTAGAGCTGCCCTGTGATCAATAAATGGAAGATTTCACAAAAAAAATCATGTTAAACAAGCCTCTGAACAGTTTTTTAAAGAAGTTGTCTAATATAAATGTGTTGTACCTTTTTTCTATTTAAGTAAAATAATTTAACATGTGTACTGTGTCGTTCTTTCTCATCCTGTTTTATGTTAAGGTCTAATATTATTTGATTTATCAAAGTTTGAACAGTTCAAGAGGTGATTGATCTATCTTTATTCCCCTGTCTTCTGTCAGAATGTCAAAGCAAGCATTCAGGCCAAATACCCGTCTAAACAAAATCCCCATGTGAATATCGCCTACTGAAGGTTGACCTGACCTTGTTCTAACCTGAATGTAGTTTTCTTTCTGAGTTTTAGTCGTTTATTTCCGCATAGATATTCTCCTCACACTAGAGGGCATCATTGCTATAAGTTTAGATGAGTAGATGGCTGTACATGTTCTTTGAAGTCCTTAGTGAAATTCATGCTAAAATGTATCACATATATTCAACATATATGCAGTACTGGATGTTTGAGAGACTTGGAGATGAGTGTTTTTGTTAAATTAAGACTTTGTGAAGTAGCATAAAAGACTCCATATAAGTTTAGATTTACTGATAAAAAATGTTCTTAAAGGTGCAAAGATTTATAATTAAAATGCTCTTCACTGTTTATAAACTAAATATAATTAAAATGACAAATATACTAACTCAAAGTATAACTGAAAGCACTTATTATTAATGAATACCAATTCCATAAACTACTGATTAAAGTAATTACCAAAATTGTGCAAAAAGAGGCTTTGCTTTCAAATGAGTGACTGATTGGCTCAACTTCTGAATCACCACTATAGCCATAACAACTTGTTCACTATGGAGTGGACATTTATAGAAACTGTAGTTCCCAGCAATGCAGCTGGAAGATCCTGCCCCAGATACAGTTACAACTGGCCTGTAGTGTAGCTGGCCTCTGAAGCTGTGACATATGTGCAGACACACACATCAGCCTTAGGAGCACAAAAGACCTTACTGAACATTACTATGGTCTATCCTGTTTGCAAATTTTGCTATTTTTGTTCTTTGCACAAATACAGTATTACTTGAGTGCTGTTTTGTACATATGCATAAAAAATGTTTAAATATAATTATAGAATAATGATAAAATGAAAATTGTTAGCCTCATACCATAATTGCCTAAGTCATATTTGAACCAAATATGACTTAGGCAATTATGCTATGAGGCTAACGAAATGCTTCATTGGAGAGTCATTGATATAAATAAAAAATAGTCAAATAAATAATAGTGTGTACAAATATGCATGGGCAAAATATGTTTGTGTTGGGTCACATAAGGGCCAGTTATCATAATGGTGAGTGTGTTGTGAGCCAAAACTGCATTTTTAACTGCATTTTGTGCTCTTGGTTGAGCTCTGGAGAGTTCATTGCCATCATTCCACAGTAGGTGGCCAAATGAAGTGGTAAGCATAGGCCATGACTGGCCATTACTCATCAGGGAATATTTAGCAATGTCTCAAAAATGTTTTAATATTTTTGCATAAAGCTATGCTTTCTAGTAAAGATGTAACATAAGTAATGTAATCAGTTTAACTGTATTTCAGTCCTAATAAATTTATAAACAGGATGCAGAGAGGGGCTTCATTGTAATAAGTGTCATTTGGTGTTTGTGTGGCTCTTGACTTCAGGCTGACAGCAGCTGTGAGACAGTTAGCCAAGTATTTGTGCTTAATCCTAAAGCAGGAAGAAAGCAGTCTAAGAACAGCTCATTATAAGGTCACAAAGACCTCAAGACATTAGTATGCTAGATTGGGTGCATATAGGATTATGTATTCACCTAAAAAAGCAGTTCATTCCTCCTGGTCAGGGTTGTGGTGGGTCCGGAACACTGGGCATGAAGCACAAATTCACACTCAATGAGACACCAGTCCCTTGCAGGGCTTCATGAACACACACATTCATGTAATTAGCATAGCTAATCCACCTACTGGCATTTTGGGAGGTAGGAGGAAACCAGACAACCCGAAAGAAACCCATGCAGACATGGGGAGTACATACCAAACTCTTACTCTGCCCAGGCAGTAACCTAAGCTCAGCATTGAATTGAGTACCCTGGCAGTGTGAGGTGGCAACGCTACCCAGTATATGACCAATCTAGAACCCTTGACAACTCCTAGACCTCTACAGTTGAGTATTTCTCTATGAGAGAGGCTTCAAAGTAGAGTTCTTTTAGCAAGCTAAGAATCTTTAATATACAGAACCTTTGATGAACACTTAAAGTTTTTTTTTCTAAAAGTATACTAATATGATCATTGAAATGTTGCTGAGGAAACATTATTTAATGACATACTTCACTAGCTTTTGCTTGGACACAAGAAAGCTGCTGCTTGTAAGAACCATGAAAAAAACACTGATTTTCTTCCTTATTCATAACCAGTCCATGTCCATGGTGAACAGGATGTTCTGTGACATGTCTCTGCAGACATTCCACCACTGGAGGCTGAGTGCATCTACTAAAAAAGGCCAAGGCCTAATCAAGGAGTGTAATCATAATCCGGAAAAAAGCAGTGGTCGAGTAGAGTATGTGAGAGATATTCAGAGGAGTCCAGCCTTCCGGATCTCCAAGCTTAGGTTTCATTCCCTTGCTTCATGCCTTGCTTACCTATCAGCAAAAACATGTCCATCAACTCAGATGTCAGCATGCTAAAACTGGTGGCAGTCAAACTCCAGGAACTGGCACGATGCCTTGCCTCAGTATCAGTTTTCTTGGGGGGAAGCCTTGATCTGCAACACCTTTGAAGAAATTCATCAGTGCAAGATCTTAAGGTATGAGCCTGCTGAGCTGTAACAGCAGGTGCTCAGAGGTTTGCTCAATGGGAATAAACATTTCTGTAAGTGAAATTTTGTCACTTGCTTTGGACAAATGCTGTCTTCATTGAGATGCATGCACTTCAAGCACACTTCCCTGGGTCCTAGAGATATGGACTAATGATGGCTTAGCACCTGTTAACTGGAAAGAAAAACTGCTTCTGTTTACATCTTATCCCATCAACTGATCCTACTGAAATGAAGCTGTATGTGATCCTCTAGCCAAACCAAACCAAGATCCTGTATATGACTGGTGCAGTGATAAAGTGCACCGGAAGCCAACTGGAGGTGCTGATGTCTGCTAGGATTACACCTTCCAAAAATCATTCATACTTTAATTAACACATACCTTTGTGCAAATAATTTACTGCCTATTTCACCAAGCAATGTTTTCTTTATGAATGAACACAACCCTCATGGCCCCTGTTCGTGTATATATTAACTTGACACACTCACAGGAAGTGATAGTGACACGAGTGCTTGTGAGCTCATAAACTAAATGCAGAACAAGGTTCAATTCACCCTCATTCAAGCTACATTTAGACACAGATCTACTGTACCATGAAGATGTGCTCAGAAACACAAGGTTCATAGTATCATGTCGGGCATCCAGGATGGAATGTAAGTGTCAGTAGGTTACCACACATGAAGTTACACTAACAAAACCATGATGAACCTCAGGAAGAGCATTCTGTGTCAATTCATCTTCCCTAGGGGGCTGGCATTAACACACTGTGTGTGCTGAAGTGCATGGAAGTATCCTGTTTCTGCTGGGATGTCCTTCAACAACATGGACGAGGCTGCTGCAATCTATTAAGATGGGATAATGCCCACTGTCAGAGTTTTATACTCCTGAGAACCCCCGGCATGCCTTCTCTGGCAAAGCACTATTTCCTGTTGGCAGAGCCAACATCTAATAATTGCTGTGTAGTTCTATTAACGGATATAAAAAGCATGTCTGGTTTGACTGCCAGAATTAATTCTTCCATGTCTTGGTACAGTAGGTCAAACTATGAGGGCTTGACATTAACACCTGCCCAGAGGCTAAATGTGGGTAAAATCTAATTATTTATTAGTTATTTGTGTAACATCTGCAAAACAAGTTAGTTCCAGTTAACACTTATGAAATAGCAGCTACAAACAGCTGTTCCCTCACCAGTCTCTGTTTTTCTCTCTTGAAGTTAAGAAAACAAAAAAATGCTGCTTGTCATGTTTCCAAGAAACCAGAAATTGCAAACTACCCCGTCCTGAAGACTTTCCTGTGGCAAAAAAGCTTTATAAGGTGCTGACACTGGAGACTCCTTCCATGAATGAGAAAATAAGAAGGAATGAATATGAAAGCTTGTCAGATGAAGATAAAAAGGAAGAAGGGGAGCCAATTTCACCGGATACACTTTTAACGGGAATGTACATATCATTGTGAGCTAGCTAGCCAGCTAGCTGATGGGCTATCGGTTAGTGTGGATTCTTTGGGATCTATTTCTGTTTGCAGAGCAAAAATAAACTTAGAATAAAATTATTTGTCCATAATTTGTCCCAAATGTCAGTTACTTGATATTAATTTCTTATATATATAACTGTAGTTGTACCTACGGCTGGATCACAGCTATGCTGATATTCAGTATAACCGCAAGTGTGAGAGCAATATTGCTTAATTATACATTTTAATTATTTTAAGTATAATTAAAATCTTTTTTTCATTATTAGATTTAGATTATGTAGAGTATATGCCATACAGGTCTCTGTGAATTAGTTGTTACCATAGAAATGATAAAGAGCTGCTGTTATAGAAAATGAATTAACACCTTCTGACCAATCAGGTTCAAGAATCCAATATCACTATAATATATGGTAATTTTTGTATCATTTCATTAAAATGATATAAATATGATGAACCACCTGATCAGAATTAAACAGGTGCTCACAAAACAGAATAAACTCAAGCGGAATCTAACCTGTGACATACCACTCAATAAAAAAATATATTTTTAAAAATCCCAAACATTCTCACTAAATGGTTTAGCAGTACAAAATCATGCAGGTATTGCTACTACTGTGATGAATGGTGACCCTTTCCCCCTGATATAGACAGTCTGTCAGTGAACACAGCAGGGTCACAAATTATCAGCAGGAAGCACATGTATGTCACTTGACGCTAGAGCCTAAACTAGGATCCAAAGTATCTACAGCATCTACGGAAGGGTCTCGCATAGGTGTGGTTCAGAGATTTGCCCTCATCTTTTGAGTAAACAAGAGAGAGCTAAATGCAGTTCTGTAGAGTTCAAATTAATCCCAGCATAATGAGTTAACATCATTTTGCTTAACACTCTTGAATATTGCTATTTAATAGAGTCAGTGTCTAGTAGAAATATTCCTAAAGAACATTTTGCACATGTTACAGCAAATACAATGAAATATGAAAATAAATGCATACTGTATATTGCATAAACCTTTACATACACACAAAAATAGCAAGGCAAGTTTTTGGTTTCTCGTTTGCTGAATACCTTTCTAATGTATTGTGGTGGTGTATTTTTAGCATGATTATTCAAACCGTGTGCTCTCTTTTAACTCGTCAGCCTTGCAACTTGTTTCTCATGTTCATAGCTGTAAAACCAGAGCCTATAACTGCTGGGAGTGTTATTTTGGCTTCCTTAACATCTTGTCCTCAAATGGTGCTCAGATGCCACTCAAGCTTGAAGTTTCCATTGCCTTGGTTCTACGAGGATCTCGTGTTCATTGCTTCAGTGTATGAGAGCAGAATTGGTCTCAGTATGCTCTCTGCATATTACTGCATTTTTATTATGCATGTCAGATGTTAGGTTAATCATAAAATGGATTACATTTCTTGGACCGTTACTTAGGATACCTGGGAACATTGTTTAAACGGTCTATATCAATGAAAACATGCATGATGAAGGCAATCAGTGCGTGACCCAGTTAGTAATGCTGGCCCACACTTACTGCTTCATCTGGCTCACATACTGTTTAAAATTATGAGAATGAACTCATCCATATCTCACTGCCAGAACACAACCACAACTTAGCCTTGATGAGGCCGCATCTCACAGTGAAGTTCACCAACTGAAATGCAACACAAGTATTCATTAAATTTAGTAAATTTTTGGCCCAGATTTCAAAAGCCATTAAAACTTTAAATATGACTTCTAACAACATGGCTACTTTTGGTTCACTATGCACTTGTGACTGCAATAAGTGTGCCTAAACCCAAACAAATTTAGCTTGGAATCTTCTGGGTAAGTGAGCTGCTGTTGGACACATAGTTGGCCCCATATTCTTGCATAAGAAGATGACACATGTGGATTAAAAAGAAATAAAGTAAAGGTGCAATGAAGTACTGTGACGCAAATACACTATATTACCAAAAGTATTCGGTCACCCATCCAAATGATCAGAATCAGGTGTCCTAATCACTTGGCCTGG
>CM074951.1:21078348-21130859 GCA_037577455.1 Pangasius macronema | reverse complement strand
TTCTGTAACATTTAATTTTGTGCTGGAAAACCAATGTACTGAATCAATAATGTAGAAGTCATAAAATACAAATAAATAACAAAGTTTGTACTAAAAAATAGGGTGCCTAAGACTTTTTCACCGTACTGTATATATAATATAAAACATACAAATAATACATATAACACAGACATTGCTTAATAATGAATATCCATGGAGCCTCGTCTCTATCCATGCTGCCAATACACAACATTAGGCCTTCACTAGGTTACTTGGGTGTAGCCTTGCCACTGCATCACTGACCTCAGGTTTCATCTCTAAAAGGTGTATTACTCCTATAAAATTCAGTCAGATTCAATGAATCATCTAGCTTATCATATATAGTTGCTGGTATTTTAACCAAATCTCTTGAGTATTAGGAACTGCAGATAAACTATGCAGTCAGTGCTGTTATGTCATTGTGTGGTCATTTATTTTGCACCATGTGTCTTGTAATCATATGTTCTGCAAATACAGCCTCCATACATAATATGTCCTACATATATATATAAATAGGAGTTATTACTTTACTAACTTCCTTTGTGTGCTCTTAAACCCTGGGATTACAATTCTGAATGGTCCTTCTACTTATTAATCCATGGTTTGGTTTAAAAACATTGATCAAACAGGGTGCACTGACATTGAATAAGCTTAGGAAGCCATTAATTGCCTAATCTCAATTATGCCATATCCTTCAACTGCTGGAAATTGTGAGTAAAGTTAATGTGGCTGAGAGTCGCTGTCGCGTGGTGTTCACTACAGGGGAAGTGATAACACTTCATCATTTGCCCTGTGCATTGCCTTACGTCACTGACCAGCTGTCCCGGAGGTAGAACTGTCCCATAGGTGGCGTGATATACTATTTAGAAAGTCTGATCCTATGCGGTTTAGACCTAGCCGTATGCTCTTGTGGTGTGTTTGTGGCGGAGCGCGCGCGCCGCGGCAGCCTGCGTTATAGAGCCGGTCTGCATTGCGTCGAACTCCCTCCCCCACCCTCGCGCTCCCCTGCTTCCCCGTGTGCACCGGTATATACTGCCTAGTATTAAGGAATCACTCTCTATCCCTTCATTGATTCCTCACCCACACCCCCCTTTAAGCACTCTTCTACCTCCATTCCCCCTTGCTCGCGCGGACAGATAAAGCAGACCTCTCGTCTACGCGGAAGAGGGAAAATTTCTGCTGATTCAGTGATGTCTGGAAATGGCATGCCCCCCCGCCCCACAACATTTCTCCTCTCCACCCACCCACCCACCCACCCAACTTTAATGCATCCCCCCACCCTTCCTCCGAGCTGCAGCAGTAGAGTCTCTCCTGCGGTATAAACCTTATTCACGCGCCGAGGTGCCGCCGCACGAGCACCGCACCGCACGAGGCTGCGGCTTCCCGGCTTCTGTTTTTATTTCATTTTAGCACTTTTTTCCATTTGCTGTCTCTGCATCGAACTCTCACCTGCATTATATCGTATGTGCATTTAAAAGAACCCGTTTATTTTAATAATTAACACTTGAGCGGTTGCGACTTAAGATGGTCAAGTGTCATACGGCCAAGGATAAAACAACTGCAGCTTCTGAGGACTGTCTGCACACAAAAAGACATGTGAAGTGTTAATGAATGAAGACAAGACGAAGGAAGATCTCTACTATTAGATGACAAGAGGCATCTTACCCGTTTCCAGTATCTTCAAGAGGTAAGCACCAGTACCTGGCGGATACCTTTGCTTTACTCTGAATTGCTTCTCTTTATTTACTTCCAAAAAGTGCAATCTCTTCTTTTTGTTTTGGAATCAGAGCTAGAAGCAGCCTAGCCTGCATGTGAGCTAAGAGTAAAAGTGACATGGTCATGTCAGATCAGTTTCAGTTGGAGCAGAGCAGTGGTGGGGAATGTACACATTTAATGCAAGAAACATGATTGATGCACAACATATAAGTAGATACAATGATAGATAGATAGATAGATAGATAGATAGATAGATAGATAGATAGATAGATAGATAAAGTGGAAATTGCTGAGCTGGCAAATATCTCCACTGTTCGATCTATTTTTTTCTCTGACTGGGTGGCAGAGGCAGCAGTAGCGGATGCAGTGGAAAGGAGCGATGGTGGAGTCAGCGGGAGCTGCAGTGGGTCCACATTGAGGAAAATTGGTCTAGCTCATAGCTGCACAACCAAGCCAGCTCTGTGGGCACAAAATCAAAGCAGGACAGGGAAAGTGAGCTAAGGAGGAATTCAGGACGAGAACTACATGTCTGTTCCATTACACTAACTGTAGTCCCGCATCTCCTGCAGTGCTTCGACTTGGACTTGCAGGATGACCGTAGTGGCTGGAGATAACATGGATGAAACATCAGCTGTCCCGGGGCATCCTCAGGACACATATTCCCCTGACCATGATGACCATGAATGCTGTGAAAGGGTGGTCATCAACATCGCTGGGCTGCGCTTTGAAACCCAACTCAAAACGCTTGCTCAGTTTCCAGAGACGCTGCTTGGGAACCCAAAGAAGAGAATGCGTTATTTTGATCCTTTGAGAAATGAGTATTTCTTTGACCGGAATCGTCCTAGTTTTGATGCAATCCTTTACTATTATCAGTCTGGGGGGCGGTTAAGGAGGCCAGTAAACGTCCCATTGGATATGTTCTCAGAAGAAATTAAGTTCTATGAACTTGGAGCTGAGGCAATGGAGAAGTTCCGTGAGGATGAGGGATTCATCCGCGAAGAAGAACGACCCCTGCCTGAACAGGAGTTCCAACGCCAGATCTGGCTTCTGTTTGAGCACCCTGAGAGCTCAGGGCCAGCCAGGGGAATTGCCATAGTGTCTGTTATGGTCATTTTAATTTCCATTGTCATTTTCTGTTTGGAAACTTTGCCAGAATTGAAGGAGGACCCTGCGGGGAGAATACAGAAAATAGGGAACACCACCTTTTACTACAAACCAAACATCCTTACAGACCCTTTCTTCATTGTAGAGACCCTCTGCATAATCTGGTTCTCATTTGAACTTATAGTACGATTCCTTGCATGTCCCAGCAAGGCAGCCTTCTTTAAGAACATGATGAACACCATAGATGTAGTAGCTATCATCCCCTACTTCATTACACTGGGCACAGAGATGGCAGATGAACCAGATGGTAAGGAAGGCAAGGGGGAACAGGCAACATCACTGGCCATTCTCAGGGTGATTCGTCTGGTCAGGGTGTTTAGGATCTTTAAGCTGTCCAGACATTCCAAAGGCCTGCAGATTTTAGGGCAGACCCTAAAAGCTAGTATGCGGGAGCTTGGATTGCTTATCTTCTTCCTCTTCATTGGTGTCATCTTGTTTTCGAGTGCCGTGTACTTTGCAGAAGCTGAAGAGGCAGAATCGTACTTCAACAGTATCCCTGATGCGTTCTGGTGGGCTGTTGTATCAATGACCACAGTTGGCTATGGAGACATGGTCCCTGTCACTATAGGGGGCAAAATTGTAGGCTCTCTGTGTGCAATCGCTGGTGTGCTGACCATTGCCCTACCAGTGCCTGTCATTGTATCCAACTTCAACTACTTCTACCACAGGGAAACTGAGGGTGAGGAGCAAGCCCAACTTCTGAATGTGAGTAACCCCAACATCGCTTCTGACTCAGATTCCAGCCGCCGCAGTTCCTCAGTTGTCAGCAAGTCTGAGTACATGGAAATTGATGGAGACATGAACAACAGCATGGACAACTTCAGAGAGGCCAACCTTAGAACTGGCAACTGCACAATAGCTAACCAAAATTGTGTTAACAAAAGTAAGCTGCTAACTGATGTTTAGAGTTCAGATATGTACTACAGGACTGTCGCGATTCAGTAGTCTAATACATTATTTAACTCCCTAGTGCACTCCTGCATTACAACTATTATTCTCTCCGGATGAAAGGAGAAGAGACGAAAACATACAATACGCTGTTAGAATATGAGATAAACACCTATATGTATATATATATATAGTTAGTTTAATGAATTTATGACAGGGCAATGCACATAGGCTATGCATAGGAAAAACATCCCTCTCTAGAACGTATAGGAACACGCATACTTAACCAAAAGGCTATGGAGAGGACTCTAGATCACTGTTCCGAGCTGGCAGTGAAGTGACGTTGAAACATTATGCATGGATTACAGATTACATATCAGCAAGTTGCACAGTGCATCCAAAACAAAATGCATAAAATTATTCAGTTCCACAAGGACAAGCCAAGCCACCTGCAGTGTTTGGCCCATATTTGGTCCTCCCTACAGTTCTCCAGACCTACTGACCAGCAAAGCACCTTATACAAACAAAACTCATCTCCTGCTGGGATGGTGTGAGGGAAAAAGTCATCACCTCATGGACATCCGCAATGCTGCTATTCTCCAGCAGAAGCTGTAATAGATATCACCAAGTGATTTGATGCCATGCCCTTTAGATGCAAGACAGCACAATGATGGGAAAAATAGCTTATTAATAAGCATGTTTAGACTATTCTCATTTTGATATCAGCATGTGTGAGACGTTACCTCATTCTATATGATACCTTTTTTTTTTTTTTTTAATTTCCTATAGTTCGTTTCCATGAAAAGCGCACTGGTTTGATATGATTTGAATGATGATCATAAGGACTGAATGTTTAAACTTAACGGAAACAGGATCTTGATGGGATCATAGCATGTTAAAATAACTTGCATTATGGCCTATTCAAACTAAGGTACTGTGTATCCTAGTATATATAATGCATGACAGCAGTATTATACAGCTTGTTGCTATTAAGATACTCCTCTGGGGTGTTGTTGTTACTATCAGGGAAACTATGGACGTTGAATCCTGAAATTTTCTGAAATGTGACAAAAAAAAACAAACAAAAAACAACAACAACAAAAAAAAAAAACATAGGCAAGCCCCAGCACAGGGATGCAAACTTTCTAATCTAAAATAGTAAAAGAAGCAGAGAACACAAAACAAATAATACTACAAAATTGCATATACTCATACTAAGTACCTGTTAAAATCAATATAACTTAAATAATGCTGTGCATGGGCCTTTGATCAAAAGAAAAAAAACAAAACACAGTGAGCAAAATATAATTCATGCTTCCATTTTTGCAGTCAAAATTTTTAAATGTCATGGATTTCATTTAGTGGGATGCAACAGAGAAGATGGCAGAATTATTTTTATTAGTTGATAGTGCCTTTTGACCCTCTCAACAACAGGATAGGTGAAAGTGCCTCGGTAAGACAGATTTCATGGAATTAGGGCAGCCCCCTGCCACAGCAGGTGTGTCGAGGATGAGCACTCATGTGTGTATGTGTAGCACAAAAAAAACAAAAGAAAAGGGTACAAGAACTAATGACACATGGTTGTCAGGCACAACTTAACAGTTTCTGTTGTCATGCACTTAAGGCCCTGACTGCATAATTAAAACTGGGCCACATTTGAGGGGCAGGGAAGTGCGTGGGATTTCTTAGAGCTTCAAATCTGCCTTGCATTGTAGTTTTCACTTGTGATGTGCCATAATGAGTCTACCTCAGTGTGGTGATCACTGTGGGTCCTGCCATTGAGCAAAACAGCTCCTTGGTGTCAAACCTGTACATGTGGGAAAAGTATGGCCAGTGATACTCCGCTAAAGGCCAATGATACTCCACTAAACTAATTTTGGAGTTCCCCAACAAATAGCCTTTAGAAAAGCACTTAAAACAAATGCAACAATGCAAGCACTCCCTGACCCTCCTAGCTATGCACAATCAAGACTCGATCATTCTTGTTTTACAACTTCATTCAGTTTTTATCCTTATAGCTATATTGTAGGAAAAATCTGCAGCCTGACCTGCAAAGCATAACGTACAGAGTGTCTTACACTACAGGGTTAAAATTAGAATCAGGTTACATCCTTTTAAACTGGGATTTAGATCTAATATATGTCTTCCACGTGCTATTAATAAAATCAAATGATCCCAGATTTTCCATCACTGGTGTAGGTTATTTCTTCCTAAAGTGGAAGGTTACTGTATGTAGAAAAGGATAACTCTAATTTGGGGTGTACCCATGTCAATTCAAACAATATTATAAATAAATAATCAACAATAGCATAAAATATGGATAGAAATGTAATTAGATTCAAACTCATTTGAAACTGTGAGACTTCTCAGTGCCCCTCTGTATCGTATATATCCGTTGACAATATGACAAAAAAAAAAAGTTAGACTAACCGAGGCAGGATTTATTAACCAACCATATTAATATGTAACCTTAGAAAGCATTTAATGTTACATTAGGAAATTAATAGGACAAAGCTACAAACAGCGTGTTGAAATGTACATGTTAGAATCATGTGGGAATCAGCTGACAGTGGTACATCAACAGTGATTGAGCCATATGGTGCTATGCAGATATTAAACACCAACATACACTATGACAGCAATAGAGATTAGAGATCCATATAACATGTTACTATTTACAACGGATCTCTTAGGAATGCAACATTTAAGGGCTGCGGGTATTTTAGCTGTTAAAGGCTAGATGTTTTTTTAAGTTATGACCATGATGCAAAAGAAAACGTTGCAATACCAGTTTTTGTTCATACGCTAGGTATAGCAATTTCTAATGTTGAGGAAAGAGCTTTGTTTTCTGGGACAGGAAGGATAACTGAATAGCTGCTACTCACCTTGTCTGTGCTGTTGTGCTGTTTGTGCGTTTCTTGTAATTATTGACCTAAATTCTCTGGTTAGGTTCAGATCCCAAAAAAAAAAATAGGACATTTTGTTTGGAGTAATTCTACTCAGTGTGTAATCCAGAGTAAAAGGCACTGTGTTTTATTTTTTTTTTTATTTAAGATTTTCATTAAGAAGAAGTGAACTAACCTAACTTCTTGAGATTTCTCTCCAGAGTGAAAAATGACACACCATCCTGTAAGTGCAGTTTCTAATAATGCTCTGAAAGAATTCCTGTACAGCAGGGTGTCAGATTCTGGACTTCAGTCATAGAGATTGTGTTTTTACTTCTTTTAACACACCACATTCAGACCATAAGGGCCTTTATAATTTGCAAATGAGTTGAACAGCTGTGTCCAACAAGAATGCTTAACTCTGGAGTCTGACACTCCTGCTATAAAGCCAAAGTAAATGGGGTAGTCAATAGGCAGGACATGACTATTCAGAGGATATATCTAGAGGACAGGATACAGATATGATCAGTTTCTTCACCTGTGTGGCCTCATGTTGCTATTAACCTTTGGAGCTCTGTGGCACTATGATTTGGAAAAACCATAGAAGACTTGATCACGTGCCCATCTGGATAGCCATGACTGGTATACGGGAAGATTATAGCCACTATTATCTGTACCACCAAATGGAATTGTAAAATGGCATTAGCATCCAAAATGTACTGTCAGCTCTTTTCTTTTATTACTTAGTCAACATCATGCAAGCGTACCAAACTACAATCCCATTTTGAAATTGTACTGTAAAGATACATATCCCAAATGCAATGGTTCACCAAAAAAATGCATGGTCTATGACTGCATGAGCTTAAACCTTTCAAAACAGATCGACTATATTCTAGTTGCACCATATTTAAAGCCCTTGCTCTGGTGTACACCCGAGCCTGTCTCAGTCTTTTACCTTCCATTTTGGGGAATTCTTTTCTGTTCACTTTTAATCCAGTCAGACTCCACAAATCATTTTTTTTTTTTCACGTAGTACAGATTACCGTGCGAGGATGCTGAGGAACGAGGCTACAGATTTTAGCCATGAGTTTGATCTGAAATTGCAGGAGGTATGCTCAAAAATATCTATAGAAGTCGGTGACTTTTGACTTTACCAGTTAAACAAATGATGGTTCATGTTCCATGTTTGTCCCATTTAAAACAATCTCATGCTTATTCCTTGTAACACTCATGTAGTAGTTTTTTTGGGGGGGGATTTTTTATTTTTATTTTCTAATTTTCTTATAAAGATTGCGCTACAATGCTTTTATTTGTCAGATGCTGACAAAGGCATGGTCTGTGATCTATGCAAGGGTAATTTTGTTTCTTCCTGTCATTTATAATTTAACCATATAGTTAAATCAATAAATTTTTAAGAATCATTTCTCTGGTTTATGTGTATTAATCATTTTTATTCTTACAGTGCTTGTCAGTGCAGGACACATTTTGCGTCTTGGCTGTCGAATGTTGAAGGACATCTAGAAAAATCTAGATTGAACCCGGCTACCCTGTTAGAGCGAAGTCACCTTTTGTCCTTAGTAAAAACTTTTGCCTTGCTCATGGATAATTAGAGTAGCAAAACACTGCAATCTAAGAGGAAATAATGAATGAAATGAACAGAGGAGAAGACATTTGTCTTCATGTACCCTTGAATGTCTTCTTATTGTTTTAGTGTATTCAAAACTGCATACGAATTTGAATTATTATTGCATTCTTATAACTAATTACAGAATAATTTCATACTGCCACAGACATTAGTATCACTGTATCATGTGTTTGCGTCTTATAAACCACGGAAGGTGAAGCAGAGAAGATCTCAGGGTGATGGTGATGTTATAAATGTTTTCCATTTCTTTGGTCCCAATATTCACTATTTTCTCAGGATGTCTTAAAATTCCAAATTCAGGCTCTATTCATCACACAGTTAGGCCATATTTCAATTCACCATATAAAGTTGAGTGCAAAAGTATGCATACCCTCAGGAAAAATAAAGAAGACCAAGGAATCTACTTAAACGAACAAGACTTTTAGTGTGCTAAAATATTAATAGTGGTAAATTAAAATGAGTTATCAAATTCCTCCTTCTACATGTGATATAAAATGTAATACAAATAACGACCTTCAACCCTTTTCAGTTGTAATATTCACATTTATTTATCAGATCTCTTCAAATCTCAACAGTCACCTGGCCAAAAAGCTTTATTTTAACTTAAATTTTAGAGACTTTAATTAGGAATATTAAACATTCAGATGTAGATTATACACCTTTGAAAATGTAAAGATTATGAAAATTCATATTCCCACAGTAACATTCATTCATTCATTCATTGTGACAGCTAATGATTCTGGGTCTGTTGGTGAAGAAGAGTACGACTGGTGCAGCTCTGCTTAACATTTCCTTCCTGTAAAGATCCACTGCACTCTTCTTCTCTTTTGCAGCTCTGCAGCTTCTCTCTTTTCTCCTCTCTGCTGCAGCCTTGGGTGTGGGTTGGGCTGGAATCAGGCCGAATGCATCTTCCTCAGGAAGAGAGAGAGAGAGAGAGAGAGAGAGAGAGAGAGAGAGAGAGAGAGAGAGAGAGACAGAGAGAGACAGAGAGGGAGAGATTTGACAGGCCACATGGGCCAGCAGCTCTAACTGCACCTTTTTATTGAACTAGCTCTACAGTACAGAACTAGTCATACTAGACTGACAAACAGCCAAACAGTAAATGATAAATGTTGTCTTCAGTGAAGAGTGGGTGCTGTGACAGGTTTTTTCCCCCTTTTTTCTTTTTTGACTGATTAAAAAGTGTAATCAGTGATTTTGGCAGACGTTAGATGAATATGGCTGTTTTGGCAAGCCAAACACGTACAGCTCTTCTGTTCAGTGTCCTCACGCCCCATAAAAAAACACGCACGTGTGTTGACTAAGCAAGAATTCTTGCATGGTGGTCCATTCGGAAGTTATGCAGCCCAATAGGGGACACTGAAATGCGATAACAGTCCCAAAAATCTTGGGAATAGGATTGATGTCCTACA
This sequence comes from Pangasius macronema, assembly GCA_037577455.1. NCBI lineage: Eukaryota > Metazoa > Chordata > Actinopteri > Siluriformes > Pangasiidae > Pangasius > Pangasius macronema. The sequence continues at coordinate 21,121,131 of CM074951.1, read as the reverse complement.
ATATCCTACAATGTTGATGGATACATTGTTTGTTCGTTCGTTCATTCACTTTCATTCATCTTATGTATACTTTATCCTGGTCAGGGTCACGATGGATCCAGAGCCTATCCTGGGAACCCTGGGCATGAGGTGGGAATCCAACTTGGATGGGACGCCAGTCCATTGCAGGAAAATTTTAATATAAATTTCAAACAGAGAGTTCTGATGGTAGAACTTTTAAAAGGATTTAAAGGTCAATGATTTTGGCACAAGTTAGCTAAAGCTAGCTGTTTTGAAACTCAAAACTGAAAAACACAGCACTTCCCTTCAGTGTTTTTTTCAGAGCCATGCCAAAACATATGCATGTTGCCTATACTAGAATATCTGTGATGTGGTCCATTTTGGAGTCAAGTCCATGTGTTCATGTAGGACATTGTAGGATATTGTAGGACATCAATCCTAATTAGGGATATTAAACAGTTCTATGGACTGTTATCATGCAGAATGTGTTAATTGTAACAGCAACGTATATTTTTTTTAAAAAAAATTTAAAGTACCTATACATGTAATGGCCTCAAGGTTTATAGTGCTTTGTTAGATCTGTACTAGATACAGTACATTTGTAATTGTTTGTGTTTGTAAATTAGTCTTACAAAATCAGACTAAGTGAACTTTATCTGGTGGTAGTGTGGGGAAAATTTCACTGCTTACTCCATCTTTTCACGTTTGTGATTGTAGATAAACACCAGAACACCAGAAAGATTTTTCAAAAAAAAAAAAAAAGAAAAGAAAAGAAAAAAGCAACTGAAGTGAATTCCTAAAGGCTGTTACTATGTTCGAGTACTAAGGGCAACTTAATTGTGTACCTTAGGAGATGTAGGGCATAGTTCTGATCACTTTACAATAGACCTCAATCAAGACTGCTAGTGCAAGGAAAGGAACTTTATGAATTGGCCAACACGATTAACAGGCAAGTAGAATCATCTCCTTGTTCTCATTGGTTGGATGTTGGTCCAAATCATTTGTTCTGTCTCCAGTTTACAGCTGGCGGCACCACAGAGAAAAGATGATCTTCAAAGCTGATATAACGTGCTGCCAAATATTACAAAAAGTATTCTGGCATTAAAAAATGCTTAATCCAGCTTTAATGAAATAGGTGTTACATACTTTTTAATGGATGGTTAACTCCTGCTGCTGCATTGTTCAACTCCCAGTTATAAAATACCCTCAAAAGCATATAAACAAATATGCTTGCATTAAAATTATGCAAATTAAACTTTAGTGGAATGAAACACATACAATACTGAATAATGACACCATGCAAAGATATTATTATGTTAATTCTTTATATATATAAAATGCAGTACCATCAGAGGTTTATATTGCTCATCAAAATTCACATATTAATGCATCCCTCCCATCATCGACATCATCTATTTATTCTGCCTTATCTTTCGGTCCACTTTATGGCCTTCTTCCTCTTTACATTATCTTCGTAATGCTGCTGTCAGCCATGGTTAATAATTAAGACCGTGGCCATCATTTCATCCATCTTGAGTAAATGCGCAGGGCTCATTGTCAGATGAAGGCCAGTAAACGTCAGTGCTTGTGCATGGATAGCTAACATCAGTGAACACACACTTCAGTGCTGTGAAGGTGAAATACTCCAGACAAGAAGACAATTTATCAGTATTAAATTGCACAGGTGTGCACAAAAAGTTCAAACACGAGTGTGCCAAAGCTGTGGCATTGTCATGTAAGCATCTGCAGAGAGTTACGTATGCATATGTTTGCATTTGTGATGCATATGTTTTAAATGCTGATACGGACGTTCACTGTGGTGGAATATGGAGCCCATCTGTCGTGGGCCAGAAGGAAATACACAACCACTCAGTGTGTCATTGTGTCTATCCATGCATCTGCACTTTTCCTGTTTTGCTCAGTCTCTCTGTCCATCTGTCTATCCTCTATCCTCCGCCCATCCAGCCTGACTGAATACCTGAGCTGGGCTTGACCTTGCTGATTGCGGGGATATGATCTCACCTTACAGACTCTCTCTCCTCTCCGCACTGCCGCATCAGCCTGCGGCACTGAGGAGGAACACACACTTTCACTCATTACACACCACAGAGCAATGCCGTGCAGTTCACACTAAAACGATCGATGTTACTTAGGTTAAGATATATGGCTCATCAATCATGGATGGACAATCATGCTTGTGAGCAGAGAGACATAGAATAGCTCATAGGTGCACTGGGAAACTTTTCTGTTTACCTTATGAGACTACAATCTTCCTGTTTACTCATCGATTGAGTGTTGAGAATACAATGATTTCAATGGTCAAAGGAAAGAAGTGTGTTGAAACAGGAACACAAAACGATAATCATCCAACATTTAGTGCTTATGTTGTGTGGGCAGGGTGATAATCTGTAAACTCAAATTATGGTGATTAAGAAGATTTTGCCAAAGTGTGAGAAAAGGATAAAAGCTTAGATTTCCTGTGGCCAGGACGTTTCTTAGATAAATTGATATTAAGATACAGATATTTACCTTTCTCACTATAGGTAATCATTTGACTTCTACACAGTCTCCTGAACTCAGCAGTTCTAATCGCTGGCTGTACATGAACACACCAATAAATCTAATTACCTTCTGGTTAAATTATCCCGAAACATGATATCTTGCACGCTCTGTGCTGCATTCACTAAGCATTTTCATAGTAGTGTCTGTCTTGATTTTGCATTTAAAATTCAAGTCGTCACCCTCTTGCCTGTCCGCTGTGACTCCAGTGGCGTCGATGGGGAATTGTTGGTGCTGTTGTGAAAGTCACGCTTCTAAGTGCTCTTATCTTATATTGATTGATTGTAAGATGAGCCAGCAGTGACAAGTAAATGGTAAATGTAATTTAATGCATGCACTGCACCAGCATCAGACTGCAGCAGAGAAATCATTTAAATACTCTTCCATGTTTGGAAAATGACAAAATTAAACGAGTGGATCTGTGCAGAGAGATCTGTGCAGACTCTCTGTTAAGTCACAGTGTACTCTATCAATTGATATATCTGCAAACCATCTTTCTCTCTCCCTCTCTGCTAAGAGCGGTCAAGGTCAGAAGGCTCTGCCTCTCCTCAGGCTCCTGCAGTCTTCCATGAAACACAGAATTCAGCAGTTTAGGGTGCCTGCATAAGTGAGTGTGGGAGAGAGAGAGAGAGAGAGAGAGAGAGAGAGAGAGATGCCTACAGCAGAGATGAGTGCACTCATTACTCTACTGTAGTGTTACATTACTGTAGTGTTACATTATGCTATCACTGAGATAAGCACACAAAACAAAACAACGCAAGCTGAGTAATTGTTAGCACTGTTTGGTAGAAAATCCATATAACTCATATGCTTGATAAAAGGTTTGATAGTTTTGAAAGACTCAAGGCTGGTTTCAAAATGAGAATCACTGGAGCAGCTCTGCACCTTGTTAGAAAATGAAATACTGACTGCATTAATACAGAATTATGCAGCACTGCATTAGGGATATTAATTTGAAGAACTAAAACTGAAATACACACATTAATATATCCCATTATAAAATCTTTTGTCAGAGCTAAACAGTTTGAACAGTAAATGTCCTACAACAGCCTGCACCAATGTCCTCAGCATTACTGCAGAATTTGCTGCAGGATGCACTGGGATGCACAGGTGCGGCATAGATGTGTGTGTGCGTATATGCAGAAAATATACCGCATACTCCATAATAAACTTTCCTGTGCAGTAATACAGCTACCATTTAGTCTAGCTGTGAGCAATGCCACCCCCATAGCTCTTTTACTCTTTCACTCTTTTACTCTCTCTCTCTCTCTCTCTCTCTCGCTCTCACCCCAGCTGCTGACTCACTGCCACTGGCCCGGAATATGCTGCCTTCCTGCATTACACACATGCTCACCTTCCTCCATTAGTACCAGATCAGCATTTGTGTAGTAGTCATTGGGGAGGGGCTGTTTAGCAGAGATTCATATCACATCATAACATAACATAAAGTATCCTAACGTATATCATGCAAAGGGAATAATCAAGGAATTGATTGTCATGGTCATGACACTGTCAATGACATGACAATTATCATATTAATGTAGGGATTTTTTAAATTACAATTTTCACTGGAAGGGGGGAGGACAGATACTGCTACTCTTAGCCTGTATACTGAATACGTGTGTGACATTGGTGCTACAATTGTCAGTCAGCAATATTATTTTTATTGCTGATGTTTACTTAAAGCAGCAGTTTGTCATTTTTTAGAGCCCTCTGCTGGCTGTTAGACAAATCTCAAACTTATTTCTGGGCCAGAAAAATAAATTCTTTAGTCTGATCAGGTCTCCCACCTCCATATCTGTATACTCTGTTAAAACAGATGAAGCTCTAAAACCTTCAATTTCATGCTAATACCACCGTAATATTGTTAATCGGCCAAGCCGGGTCTCTGCTGTAGCTAGGTGTAACTGCGTTGTACAGCTGCATTGCATTCTGGAAGTTTTGAGTCCAAAGTTTGCTGGCTCCACGACTTCTACATTGGATTTCTCATTAATATGATTCTCAGTAGTATGAATATGAAATTGTCATATTGTTGAGAATGTCATGAAAACAGTGAGTGAGAAAATAAGCTCTTGCTTTTTTTGTCTTAAGGAGTTAACAGTGAAAAGCTTTAAATCTTTATGCTTATGTTTGCTGAAATTTCTTTCATATTAAATGGCATTGTAATTGCACTAGCAATGTCACCCTGTGATGTCAACATGACACACAACCACTGACTTCTCACAGGGGTCACAGAAATAGATCAACCATCAAATTACCATCAGGAATGCTCATTACAAAATATATTTTATATTTTATATATTGTAATATATATAAGGGTGGAGTTTTTCTCTAAATATTTGTCACACTATTAATTCACTTATACACTGTATTACTTTGACTGGTCGGTTCATTTAAGAAAGGAATAGTCTTATTGTTTTAATAGCCAATTATTTTAAAATAGTCTTCGTCTGCAGTCATAACTGACTCTGCAGTGATGTAAGAGTAGATGGAGAACATTGCAGGGATGAGCTCACCACATGCTGTATTACACACAATACCAGCAGTGTATATCACTACATCATGCTGGTGGGGCTACAGAGAAGCCACTAGAATAGATTAGGATTTTTATCACCTAGTAAAACACTTTCTGTAGCCAATTAACCATCAGAAAAGTTTGAGACAGTGTAATTATTCTCCACTTTTTCCATAGAGAAATGCTTGCAATCACGCTTATTTTCCAGTGTAAATCAGAAAGCATACATAAAGATTTGATCCAAAACGTTTATGTAGCTGGACAAAATAATGTATTACAAAAATAAATTGTTGTCTTGCTTGTATGGTTCTACCCATATTTACAGTATTAGCTAGACTTCATCCTGGGTGGGCGCCTGAGGACTGAGGCTGCGGCTGAAGGTAAGTGCACTGCTGCCATCTTGTGGACACAAGTGGAACATCACCTATGTTCAAAAACAACATGATAATAAAAATATGGATGTAATCATAAAATTAATGTTACCCTACCTCAGTTTTACAGAAGTTGAAAATTCAGCTGTATGAATCTATTGTTAAATCTACTACCAACCTAACGTACAAGACTCTTTGAATATCGATGGAGGCGATTTCAAGAGGCTGTTTACATTGAGAGCATTCATCCCGTCAGACGCCCTTATCTTATCCAGAGTAACTTACAGAAGTGCTTTATAGTCTCTATCAAAAACATTTCCTCATGCTATCAACCTAAAACCTTGTCAGCGAAGGTTAGTAGAGCATGAAAACAAAACACACAAGTCAAAGATTTCTTAAATCAGATTGTGCTAATTCAAGTGCTTGGTGAAGAGACTTGGTATGTATGAATAGTATGAATGACTTTGGAATTTGATCAAATTCACCTTTTATGGTATCGTTTAAAAATATTAATTAGCAATATAATTTGAAAAGCGAAAGCTAGCCAAATGGTGACGTTATTTTATTGTCAAAGTCTTTGAGTCGACTCTTGGATTCTTTAATCCTAGTCACTGTGAAGAGAGAGTCGACTCTCCGATTCTCTGAGCCTAGACACTGTGACGAGAGAGTCGACTCTTGGATTCTTTAATCCTAGTCACTGTGAAGAGAGAGTCGACTCTTTGATTCTTTAATCCTAGTCACTGTGAAGAGAGAGTAGACTCTCCAATTCTCTGATCCTAGACACTGTGAAGAGAGAGTCGACTCTCCGATTCTCTGATCCTAGACACTGTGAAGAGAGAGTCGACTCTTGGATTCTTTAATCCTAGTCACTGTGAAGAGAGAGTCGACTCTTTGATTCTTTAATCCTAGTCACTGTGAAGAGAGAGTAGACTCTCCAATTCTCTGATCCTAGACACTGTGAAGAGAGAGTCGACTCTCCGATTCTCTGATCCTAGACACTGTGAAGAGAGAGTCGACTCTCCGATTCTCTGGTCCTAGACACTGTGAAGAGAGAGTCGACTCCTAGGCTGGGGGAGGCGTCACCACTGCTTATTTTCTGGAGACATTTTCAAATGGTAGCACACCAAGTCAGTAATGTATCCAAACCCTTTCTCATACTGTCTTCAGGACTAGAGAAAATTATCTTCCAAGGTAGCTAGTTCAAACAATTTTGGCGCGGAAATTAGCCAATCAGAAACCAGCAGGGGCTAGTTAGCGGATATGACGTATACCGAGCTATATAAGCACATGCCGCTAGCGGTTTATGCTCAGAGAGTACACCTCCTAACCCTAGTAAGAGTCTTGCTTCCTGTCCGGTGTGATTACTGTTTTTGTCTCCAGCTTTCAGTAAGTAACAGGAAGTTTGCCATGGCGCCCCGGTGTTTATAACAGTGAAAAAAAGCTTGGAGAGTGCTCTCTGAAGCTCAGTGTTTCCGGTTTGCGCGTGCCGTGTTGTGGACAGCCAGGCTGCCGCCAAGAGGTCTCCCCTCTGCCGCAGTGCGCGCGAGCCCGGAGCACACACACACACCACGCTGAGCAGATCAAACTGAGCATGGCTGCTCTTTGCACATCTTTCCAGTGATCATGCAGAAGTAGCCTCTGCTCAAACACATGCTTTCCTAAGCAATTCAAGCTCGCTGTTTCATGTTTTCTTCGATGTTTACTGATCTGAAGCGTGTTTTATTCTCAGCTAGCAGACAGGGACAGCAAATCACCAACACACAGCTTAGAATCATTTAACCCTTGTATAATATTAACATTACGTCCCAAGTGTCGAAAATGCTGCTTAATTGAATTTTGAGCCCAAATCTATTTTTCATGATGAAACAACCTTTTCATTCCTCAGACTTTGTGAATATCTGAGTTTTTCCCTCTTCACAGTGCAGTGAGTTACTCAGTGGACTCGTCTTCTCTGCTGTTTAACAGTGCTGGGGCATTTTTAACCCTTAACACAACACAAGGGTTAAGGATGTTGCTCTACTGTTTGCTGCTATTCTTCCTCGCTGATAAATCCATTTTATACTGGCAATTTCTTGAAAAATGTGAATGAGCTTACATCTAATTGCATATGGGTAAAATTTCATAAAGCAAATCTTGTATTTGGATGATGTAATTAAAATATTTTGTTNAATTTTTACAGCACCCAATGTGTGATTCCATTCTAATTAGTGGGATTTATAAAGAAAATTGAAGTGCATCATAATGACAAATTTGATATTGATCAGGAAATGAGCTTTTCAGAGAGCTTAAGCCCTCAGAGTTGCTAGGTTGCCTGTTATAAAAGTGATTCTGAAAATGATTGACTTGTTTGACATTGTTCTTTCTTCCTAGTGTCTTGACTTAATTCAACCCAGGAACAGGACTATGCCCTTGCACACTTGATTCAGCTTGTACGACCAGATTGTGGTTTAATACTAGCATGGAGGGTGAGATGTGTGGTTGTCTGGTCTAAAATGCATTAATGATTAACCATCAGGTTTGCCAGGGGTTGGTGAAAGGATTTTGCTGAACTCTAGATGCACAGAATTCATTTGGCTCATCATTAAACTGGTGGTTGTTGCTGGCTAGTTTGCGTTAACTGGTCTATAACGCTCAGGGCTGGACAGGGGAAATGGGGAAACCTGATGTACAGTGGTGTTTGAACAAAGGCTTTTGCTCCCTTTGAACAGATTGCACTGCTGTCCTTTTGGGAAATGCTGCATTAAAGAAATTCACTCTAATGATATATTCCTATTATTTATTTTTAAATAAAACAAATCATAAAATACTTTGCTTGTAGTTCCTTTCTTTGCAGGTTGCTCCACTAGAGGTCACTAACTTCTCAACATGAATTCCCTTCTTATTTATTAATTATTTTTTTTAAAATCCAATTTCTTTGCCTTTCAGTGTTTTTTAAAATTAAAAAAAAAATTCCCTCCCCATCTTGGAAAGATAAAGATGACTGATGGACAAATCTGATGGGTTTTTGAGTCAACACCTTTCAGCTTTACCAATAAGTCTTGCCAGGCCTCATTTCTGTTCAGTGTGTGAGCTCTGTTCTTATGTTAAATACATACTTGAGAGTAGCCTTCAGGCTTATAATTTAACCACAAAATAAAGCCAACAGCTATTTTATTGTCTGGAATACTTATTTATGGACATGTGTGTGTAATTGTTTAGAACATTTAATCCTCAGGGCTGAATTCTTAAGTTAGATAAAGACTGCCTAATCATAGCACAGGATTAAACTGATTTGGAAATCTAAGGCAGATTTGTTCAAAGCAAATGACCTACTGTGGAAATGTGGACAGTCTTCTATATATCTAATGTATTAGCATAATGAAAGTTAATATCCGTGTTATGCCTTTAGGGTATAAACAGGGTTAATTTATTAGGATAAAATTTAAATATTAAAATATAATGCACCTTTTACATTTATGTAATNTTATGTAATATAATTTTAGATATATAGAGTAGGCAATGCAGTGATGAAGCATTATTTTGCGTACTGAAGAAATATCTTGCTTTTTTTAATTCACTGCAATGAAATTGCCATAAGTCAGTGAATGCAGTTCGGGGAAGAGCGGAAAGGTTGGATGTGATTCGCCGGAGCCTCGCGCAGCCGAGTCTGCCCTTAACGGTGGATTCAGACTGAACTGAGCTTCTATGATTAATCGAAAGCTCGTATTTGCACGTGAACATTATTCTGTTGTCGGAGCATGCTGAGATTGTTTTGATCGGATGGAGCTGCTGGTGGTGCTGGGCTGCTGATGCGGCCTGAGCGGATACGCTGCTGTGATGGCGATGGGTAAATGGCTGCTGTACGCCGGTCTCGCGCTTTCTCTGCTCGCTCTGTGCTTCCTCACGGTCGCGATTTCCTCCGATCACTGGTACGAAACGGACGCCAGGAAGTACAAAGAGCGCTGTCGGGCTTTCTCGAGCCGTCGCACCGACCCGGGCTTCATCTACATCCCGAGCCACAGCCTGCCGCTGCGCGAGCCGCGGCCACTGATGCTGCGCGAGCGGAGGGAGCTGTTCGGCGCGAGCGCGGCAGACGAGTGCAAGCGCCGCTACAACTCCACCACCGTGGGGCTGTGGAGCAAATGCTACCGGCTCGACTTCGACCGGAACATCGAAGAGCTCATTAAGAAAGGTGAGCTCCATTTTTACAAGCATTTCTTCCAGCAGTGTCTGATGTTTCATTGGCATGGTTAATGAATCAGCTGAAGCCATTGCAGTGCTGACACTCATGTTTTTCCTCACAACGCTTAGGCCACATCACTTCACACTTATAACATCACGCTGAGATGTGACACTGTCAAGCCCTTCCAGATCCTGACAAGCAGACACACTGTCCTCAGACACAAAGACCTAAGCTGCTGCATAGCTCTTTGCTACTATTTATAAAGTGGTTAATAACCTTATACACTTGACAGCTTATNAACGTATTAGTTGGGGAAAAATCTTGATTTTACACACTTGAATGATTTTCCTTTTCCTGAATGCCATATATGTATATAGACAGATATGGACCATATGTTCAGGAGCAGTGCAGGCAAATGCCATCTGTGTAGCTGACTCATGCTGATGCTCATTATGAATACCACTGACTCTTTTCCTTTGTCCCAGCTCCAGTCTTTCATGTCTCTAGTAGTAGGTTGCACCTTGCTCTTGTGTCACCTGATTACACTTGGCCTAAACTTGAACTTTCCTTTAAAATACACTTAGGAACTATCGAGAGGTGCTCCTACATCAAGTACTACTACACTTCATCGACTGTGGTGCGTAAGGGTATCTCTTACAATATCACCAAGACCATTCAGCAGGACGACTGGCATGCCTTGCGTAAGTGAGACGTGCTCTGTATCAAGAGAAACTGAACTGTGATCATTTATGTCATATAGATCAGGGGTTTGCAAAATTTTTGATGCCAGAGACCCCTTGAAATGTACAATAAGTAAATAATAATAATAAAATATGTATATAGTCCAACTATTTAAATATTGGGAACATTAGATTGCAAATGACATTATTTCTAGGCCTACTTGTATTTGAGTAAGAAAAAACAAAATCATGGACTTCTACCCAATCTTCTACCCAAGTGAGCAAGGCAAGCAGGATTGTAGTTAGAGCTTATGGGCCACAAACATGTTTATGTTCATATAGTGTTTTGTGAACTATAAATATATTCATATTCAGACATTGTCCAGCTGCAGTCCCCTGCATTCAACACCACCTTTCAGCCCTCTAGCAGTGAAGACACTGAGTGACTGAAAGAATGAAGTGAGACACTTTATCACTGAAGACGAGTGATTAAAAATACACACCTAATCTAAACGACTGCCTTCACATGCTTTTGATATACTATCATTGTATTAGCTAACCTACTGTTCATGCTGAACTTATGGCCTATTAGTAATATGTTAAGATAATTCGAGATGATTAGGAGTATCTTTCCAGAAAATGATTAAACTCTTGCAAATAAAGGGTGAAATGTCTTTAAGATTATTCCCCAAGCCACTTTATCACACTGACACAGATAACTGGAAATCTTGATGGACATTTGATGCACAACTTGTTCCTCAGATCTGCGCCGGATGACAGCAGCCTTCATGGGCATGGCTTTGTCCATCATCCTGTTTGGCTGGATGATAGGACTGCTGGGCTGCTGCTGGGACCAGGGCCTCATGCACTATGTGGCTGGTCTGCTTTTCCTCATGGGAGGTAAGACTTGTAACATCGAGAACTTTGCACAATCTGTCCTGAAGTCATTTCACATTTCAAGCTTTTCTGCTTTAGTATTAAATGTTATTAACCCTTTTGTTTTAATCATAGGTACGTTTTGCATCATCGCTCTATGTACCTGCGTGGCTGGCATCAATTTTGAACTTTCCCGCTACCCACGCTACATATTCAGCCTCCCAGATGACATAAGCCACGGTTACGGCTGGTCCATGTTCAGCGCCTGGTGTGGTTTGGGTCTGACACTTATTGCTGGTTTCTTCTGCACTCTGGCACCTTCTGTTCAACCTCCACCACCACCTAGCCGTACTCCCTACCCCAAATCCCGCATGGAGAACGGCACGGTGTGCTAAACTACTATGGAAAGGGCAGGAGGCGTGAAAGAATACATGCCTTAACTATGAGTGACATTCAGAACTTTTTAAAGGGAGTGAACACTCCAAATGTAAGCATGGACTTCCTGTGTGTGGACCACTGCAGTAAAAGCAGTTGTACAGACGTATAAAAGCACTTGTCTTGACGTGATATCCTTGATGGAGCAGTTCTAGTTCTGTTTCTGTGTGCATTGTGCATTTTCTTGATTTGAGAAAAGACTAACGTTTCACAAGACACATTCACAAAGACATCAAAGTTAAACATAAATCTATATCTGATGAAAATAATGTCAGTAACATGGCGTGCTGTTGTGATGTGCCCATTAGGTAATAAAAACTCTTATTTTAAAAGTGTTGTGCATCATTTCTTTACCTTATGATGACTACAGAAATAAAAGGGGGGAAAAAACAGAGGCACTGAGTATTCAATTTTATTTAGGATTTTGTTGTTCCAGATCTGCAGAAAAGTCAATTCTTTTTTTTTTAGCTCTTCACTTTGTATTAAATGTGTTATGTCAGCAGCATGTTTAAAAACGAAGAGGTTGTACTATATTGAATTTTTCCTGAAAGAATGAAGGAGTGTGCCTGATAAATACTGTTTAGTATGGGCCACACAGTACAGACCAAAACAAAAGAGAAATGATTAGGAGGGCCTGAACTGGCCGGGGGTGTTACTAAAACATCAGTCATTACTAACCATTATCAGCATTTTACCTGCCATTTTCTGCCACCCTTCCTTAGCTTTAGCATAACTATGTATTTCAGATAGTCATGTTTAGCATCTGTGCACTGCAGTCTTGATGCTTTCCACTAGGAGTGGAGTGACAAAGTGCCACATAGTGGCATCTTGCACCCACCGTAGGTCATGTGGTAGTGAGATAGGCCCCAAACCCCCAGCCATCAGCAGGGCAGCGCTCCATCCTCTGATACAGAGGTACAGCAGTGACTCCCCGCATGCTGTCTGGGGGCATCAGGGGGTCTCTATCGATGCTTTGTGGCATTAAGACTCGTGCATTTACACCTTGCGTACACAAGGGTGACAAGCTCTGTTTTCATAACCTCCTACTTCTGCGAGCCAGTATAAATGTAAGACTGTCCAAACCTCACTGACATTGACAGGTATGTCCTCTGAAATGACTGTCCAGATGAGCTCACTGATAAACTAGTCATTAAGATCCCTGTCATTAAGTAACACATTCACAGTATTAGATCAAAAGTGGAGCCTAGAATGGATGAGTACTGTATGAGTTTTTAACCATTATTAATAGTGTGCGCATCAAATGCTTCTCAAACCCTCCTTGATTGCTTACATATGAACGATGGCCTTACCCCTCCCACCAAACCGTTTGTTAATGTGTGCCTCAAAATACAGGTGAGGGAAGGAGGATAATGGAGAGGGACAAAGGGTCAGACAAATAAGAGCTTATGTTATTAATGATCAGGATATTCGCGCATCATTACAGTTAAGTTAACAGGGATGGAGAAAGAGATGAGGTTCTGTCCCTAGTGTCGCTCCATGGCAGCGCTCTGTAGGAGGTCTGTTGTCGTCTGCACTGGAGGTCTGAAGGCTGTCTGGAAGCCTGGGGGAGGAGAGTGGAAGTGGCTGGGAGCGAGCGATGGAGGAGGGAGGTACGGTGCCCAGCCGCCTCTGTGCAGAGGAAGCCGAACTGTGGAGTCCAGCAGGCCCGAGTGACGAGGCTGAGACACCACTGAACCGCTTGGGCCGTCTATCTCAGTCAGAGCTTGTAGAGACTTGAGCCAGTGCGGAGGGTTCTCATCCTGCACACAGTCCAAACTGCTGCCGGTGGATGCTGGCATACCTGGAGCAGCAAAGCAAGAGAAAACGAGAACAAAAACAGAGTTGGTAAATATTTTTAAAGACATTAATCATTTTTCTTCCATGACCTGATGTCATTCAGAGGGCATATCTGCTTGACAAGGCAAAGGTTGGAGGGTCATAACTTAATATTTCAATTATTTTGTCTGTGCCCATGTCCATGTTGATAGTAAAATATCAGATGTTTAGAAGAATTTTGGTGGAAGATGATGGAAAAATAAGCTGTAATATAATAAGCCAATAAATTGTACACAATATGACCAGACACAGTCTAACAAGTTTTTTTTGTTTTTTTTTAAAGGTTAGTTATGACTTAAGGGTGTATTTAAAAAATGTTTCAAAACCAGTACGTAGTCAGAAGAGGCATAATATAAAAATCATAACAACAGAGAAGGATTATGTAAGCCTTGCCTCTGAGACAATATTTTAGCTTTGAATGTTTTTATCCCTTTTATTCTACCTGTTATTCTGAATGTATAGCTGCTCTAAAGGAGGTTATTTTTAGCAGTACCTCCTATGTAGTTTGTTGAAATTGCCAATAAAATGTCTGTTTCTTCCTTGGCCTGCTGAGTTCTGATTGTGTGTTTGTTTTTTTCCCCTCACTATTATCGATATTCACCGTCATCATACTCAATCTGTTCATGTCAACTTTGCGTGAGTTGATATCACAGAGAAGAAATGACTCTGCTCCTAAACTGCTGATGTCACAGTTCATTCATGAATAGCAAGAATCGGCTCTTTTGCAAAACGTGGACTGGTTAATTGATAAGTACCTGTCCTGAATTGGCTCTGGGACCTCACCAGTAGAAAGGTGTCACAAATCCCAACTGGAAATGTGCCCAGGTGTGTTCATTTATCAGATAGACTCGTACCATCAATACACAAAAGTGTTAAATATTAAGACTACAAAGACCTTTAGTCAGCTGTATCAGATGCCTTGTTTAAAAAAAAAAAACTGAGTGTTTAATCTGTAATATGTAATTTACATATTACAATTAGTATCATGTACATATGTAATAATAAATAATATGTAATAATATGTAACATGTAAGTACCAGTGATGATGGCTGGGTCCATCCAGCTTGTTGTGCCGTCCCAGCTCAGGCTGTGTGAGAGTCCCACTGAGCCTGTCGGGACCCCCATGTGGTTCATACTGGAGGTGGAGGAAGAGGAGGAAGAGGAAGATGATGATGTGGAATTTGGGATCCCTCCGAAGTTGATGTTGATGTTTGGAAGGAGTGCTCTCAGGCCGTCCTGCCACTCTTTCACATTTATGCTTTCCACTGAACCGCTGTTTTCTGCTGAAGAAGGAAAAACACTAAACTTAATGTGAACAAAAGGGACAATTACACTGCATCTGCAGCAAATGTCCTAAGCACACAAAGAACTAGGAATGAGTTCAAAAACATGGTATTTGGAACACCAGGTTACAGCTGGACAGCTGCGACAAGCCCAGGTGCAAATATTTATCATCTGAAGAGGCAGTTATGTATTTAGCGGTTAAAAAGTGTTAAAGCTATTGTGTGTCCACACACCTGATATAGTTATTCCCCCAAGGCCTGTGCTGTGGTGTTGTGGTGGGCAGCTTGGGTCTAGGAAGTGGCTATGTGTGATGTGGTTTAAGTGTGCGAGGTTGGTGCGGGTGGGCAGGCCCATCCAGGGCTGGCGTGCAGGGGTGGTGTGGGCGTGTGCGGGCAGGCTGAAGGAGTTGTAGAGGCCACGGTGCTGCAGCGGGGGAAGGCGTGGCTGGCCATTAGGGAGGACTGACGGGGAACGCGGCGAGGCTTCCTGCACCGACAGCTCCTTCTCGATGAGGTCAGCCAGTGCTTTCCTCGTCACATCGAACGGGTCGAAGCCTAGATCGTCCTCCTGCTGCTGCTGCTTGGCCGAAGAACCGAAGCCGAAAGCTGCTTGCCAGTCAGTGGATGAGGACACAGGGATGGTGTCTGGGAAAGACAGGCTTGGTGTTAACATTCACACTGCAGCATGCAATCGCGCTGTTCCTCTAGTATGACTTACAGGGCATGTAGCCATCTGGGCATTTACACACACAAAAAAAAAATTCTCTGTGTTCATGAGCTAGAGTTCAACAAATATTTGAAAGAGATAGAGAGCTCTCTGAGAGACGATTCTAACAGTGATTCAATTTCTGTCCTAATCTTGCATACGAGTAAAGGCTAATTATCAAGTTTCCTATTACATATTAGCATGAAACTGTAGAAGTCAAAAGTCGTCCTAGTGAGACAGGAGCTGAGAACATGACTGAAGATGAACATCAGGAATGGAGAACTGTTTTATACAGCCTATATAAAGTACAATATAATATAATATAATATACTAATAAAGCATTATAATATTTAGGCTATTTACTGGAGCCAATTATTCCTGAACTTTCCACTTACAGAAAACTATTTCATTAAAACTGTCATTAGATTGAAGTTCAGCTATAAGCCTACTTGATTTTGAATTATTAAAGTTTGGAATAAATCTATTCAAAAACCTATGATAATGTGGGATTTGACTTCCACTACATTAACATTTTTTTTAAATCACAGACCCCCTGGCTATGAGAACTACTGGCCTAAATAATAATGAGCTGGCACTGCATTTCTGTCCAAACCTCTTCTACAAGACAATCTCAGCACTGCTGATGAAACCTAAAGGTATTTCCACAATGTGGAAGTCAGTAGATTAGCCAAACACTGTTAGCACTTACAGCACAAACACTGAGAGAAAACTTTTCCGCACCATTAAGCAACAAAAGTAATTAACAGGTCAGTCTCGAGCAGATTGAAAGCTCATCAGGGTTTACCTGAGTAACTGACAGACCCCGACATTCACACGATAGAGTCAGAGATAATGAACAAGTGTATGTGAATTGGAGGTGAGATCGTGTATAATTAGTACAATACAAGAGCAAGCAAAGACTCTTTCTCTCACATATACAGACATGTGCTTTGGCTTTTTAGTATTCTATATTTGCATTCAGGTCATATTTTGAGGTAGAAGACACACACACGTATATATTAAAGACATGTCACACGTTAAAAAAATAAAAAAATTAATAAAAAAAAAAAGTGTGTTGGCAGATACAGTCAGGAAGTAAACATCTCCAGAGAACATCAGCACTGCTTAGTTGCAGCATGACCTTTGTGTAAAGCAAAAAATATATTTCATACCAAATGCTGATAATGTAACTAATTGTCCTACTCTTGCGAATAATTTGTTATGTCAGTCGTTAGTAGCTGTGGTCATCAAGATAGGCTTAATAAATATGGGCCATGAACAGACTGTTAGCTAATCTGGGTGCAGTGGTAGCTCAGCGGTTAAGGTTCTGCTCTCCTGCCTGGATAGTCAAATCCCAGAGCTGCAAGAGAACCTCGGCTGGGCTCAACCATTTACTTTAGATAATCTTAGGTAACCTTAAAGAGATAATAATATAAACACTGAGCTGAGTAAACATACCTGAGGTAAAGAGGCTCTGGGGTTCAGGGGTCATGGGCCAGTCAGATCCACCCTGTGGGGAGCTGGGGAAAGAGGGCAGGCTGCTGGGGATGGGGTTCGGATGTCTGAAGTTACTGTTGTCTGAGAAGAGCGACTGAGACTCAGCGGGAGCTCCCTCAAACGGGGAGCGTGCTGTGAGTTCTGCCACGCTGATGGGCACTGCCAGGCTTGGCTTAGAAAACCCAGGGGGAGGGGAAGGCGAGTCACTGCTCGGGACCTGAGGAAGCAAAAATACATACAAAATGTATAACATAAGTTAACGCTCCTTCAGCATGTATACCCGAAAATGTAAAGAGTAGTTCTTACCTGTGCTATATTCTCTCCGTTCCCTATACTTACAGGTTCTGTTGGTTTGTCAACAGGACTGAAAGAAAATCAAGATGTTTATCAGACCAAATGATTTCACATTAACAAACGTACTGATATGCCATACTGCATTTTAATAGCAGCTGGGTTACCATCTACCAATTCACATTAAATACTGCTTTATCCATTAAAAAAAAGATTTTTCAAATAAATGACACCATAAGTGTGCATCTCACTATTACTACATTCAAGACAGCAAACACTAAACCCGGGGTGTCCAATGTCGGCCCGTGGACAGATGTGACCTGGCCCGGGGCTTCTGTGCTAGAATGTACTATATAACAGGTGGCCTGTCGGCCAAAACGTTGCAGTTCTTCCGGTCATCCGAAAGTGGTAGCTGACTGTGCTAACACAATTAGCTAAAATGCGAGAGCCTTTTTTTCTCTGACTAGACCTGCAAATTAATTTACAGAATGATATTTAGTCATGGATTCATTGTTCCTCTCATATTAAAGCCCTCTGAGCTCATATTCATATATATTTTCAAATTCAATATACTATATGTATGTATGTATAAATTTTTTTTTTTTTTTTAATTTTAAAAACCTATCCCTACAGAAAGCTTCACCATATTAACAAATACACATTTTATAAAGATTCTGCCTATTATTACACTTGGATTGTGTNTTAATATAAATCTGTGATAGCACCCAGAAAAGCTGCTGTTACAGAAAATCAGTCAACACCTACTAACCAATCAGATTTGAGAATTCAACAGTACTGCAAAATATATTCTCTGGCTATGCCTAAAATTTCACACTATTGTACTAAAGTCTGTTGGAATAGTAGTATTTTGACCATCATATGATGTGATTTTGATGTTATAATTCTCTCTACTGATCATCCTGTAATCCTGTGACATTCTTTTCAGAATATTTGATTTAGAGTTGTTTGGTTTACAATTTGGAAGAAACACAATATGTACCTGGTAGGTTCTAAGACTGAGGGAAAGTGCGAGAGTCCTGTGTTTTGATCTGTTCCTAACTCAGGGTCTGGCTCTTCTGGGGTCATGTGATCTGAGTCTGTCAAACAATCTAAAAGGGGTGGGGACTTTCGATGTTCTGTCGGTAAACCGTTCACTAGTTTACCGTAACCCTGTAATAAAGGCCAGCCATCTTTCCCACCGCTGTTCTGTCTGTGGAGAAAAAAAAAACATGGTTTGCTTACGGGATGATTTTAAACCATATGGTGAAGCAATCGTTAAAATTTAAGATGCAACTTTGCTACAGTATGAAAAGCAGACCAGAAAAAACTCCACCTTTGTGTAGCATTTGCTTTGTTTTTAGACTTTTCCCCTCCACATGTTGAAGTTTGTAGAAAGTTGGGATTTGCTTTGTAAAGATCTTGGAGTAGTTTTTGTTCATATTCCTGGTGTTTTCCAGCCTACATAAACAAAATGACATCACCAAAATATTAAGACACATTTTACAAGATGATCATCTGCTTCACTTGTGACCACAAAGAACTGCTTGAGTCTCTTCTATATGGCCTGTTTCAGCTAACATTTTTTTTTATATAACTTTTAAGAAAATGCTTTTCCAGTGATGATAAAGAAAACACGGTTCTGCTCTCACCTGCATCTCCTCTTTAGTAAAACTAGCCGCCTCATCTCCTAGTTCATGCAGATACATGCAGTCCGGCTTAGGGCACTGCATACTTTTGAGAAAATAGCTGCAGTACTTTGTTGTGCCTAAAGAAGCCTACAAGACAAAAACAGCTAGCTCAATAAAAACATCTACCTCCAATAAATAAATTCACTTCAAACTTTGTCCCAATTAAGTGCCAATAACCATCTACATGAGATATTGTTACTGTAGGCAATAAGGCAAAAAAAAACAACAACACAATATCACCATACTTCAAGTCACCAGCCTTTATTCATCAAGTTGTGTATGGTCAAATCTGCTCCTAAAACAATTGTATGCAAATTCCACCCTCATTTTCCTTATTCATTAATTGAATCTTTGGCATATGTGTATGATACCAAACTCATGTCTGGTCAAAGCATGTGTAATATTTTAACAACCTCAAGAAAAGCTTGATCTGACCTGGATGCAGTCTTGAACAGGTTAATCGAAGGTACTCAAAGATGCGTAAATATCATCGCACATTTCTTTAAGGTTATTAATTCACATCAATATTAAGACACCTTACATCTTAGTGAAAAAAAAAATGAGTCAAAGATCATGATATGAAAACATCATATCAGCATCAGTAAACCTAAATGAAGTGTGTGGCTGTATTGTGCTCACCTTGAGTGTTCTCCCATCGACTACCACATTATTAACACACTGGATTGCTCTTAGGGCATCTTCTGAGCGGATGTATGTAACATAGGCACTGGCACTAGGACCCTGCAGAGTAAATGAGTATATTGCTTTTATATATATAGATATTTTGGCTTACATGCCAAACCATTTCTGTGATTGAGGTTACTCTCACCTGTGAGCCCGCATACGACGTACTGTTATTGATGACGACTTTATGTATTTTGCCGAACTTTCCAAAATACTCCGGCCTCTTAAGGACCTGCAAAATTGACGTATAACTACCGAGTTTAGATCATCAGAACAGCACACGAACAACACACGAAGACAACAAAGCAGCAGTCTAAGGCACATATAATCAAGAAGTGCTGTACTTTTAGTTCCAGTTCATCAACTGGAAAATGAGAAACTACAGTGAATCATTTCTGCACCGAATAGGTTCCTTTTCAAGTTCCACTCACTCTGATATTAAACTCAGGGTTAAGAGCTTCACATTGCCTCAATAAATAAAATCCAGTTAAACAAAACAAAGCCCCAAGTGCACCTGGGGCTTTTACAAACATTGATAATATAACAATGTCTTCTTGACAATATCACACTGACCTTCACTGCTTTTCTAAATCCATATATTCAATACCTCTCTGATATGCACTGAGATATGACAAACAGAACATTTTGGACTCCACATAAACACACTTAAACAAAGTAAATACTTAAATATAGCTTTAATCGTATGCCAGGAATGGGGCTTTTTTTTTTTTTTTGGTTAGTTCTGCATCTCTTAGCAAACCAAGCATCCAGCTATTTTTACTCACTTTGCTGTGGGTTTTAAAATCCCAAATTGGTAATGAACGCTCCTTTTTATCACACTACCAGTCCATGAAAGCGAAGTGGCTGGAAAATCGAGGTACAGTGCTTTTATATAAATATATATATATATAAAAAAAAGGAATGATGACTCACCCAATCTGTTACTGACGGTACAATGCAACATGGCACATATTATATCCACTACGCTACACTTGGGTCAGTTAGACAATTCTGATTTCTGCAATCGTATTTTATGGGTACAGCATAACAGACATTTCATTCTAATGTTAATCTTTACATTATGAATTATGACAGATTTTACGATGTCAGCGTGCAATGATGAGGCTGGGTCAAGTCACTATTACTGCTAGGTGCCATAATATTGTTCATTATATTACATTAATATTAATTTTAAATGATGATCTAGTCAGCATGAAGTATGTAATGAAAAGCCTGTGTTTAGCACGAGACACAGGCTGCCACAGTAATTACTGATAATGGTGGCATAAAAATCTCTTTGGATCTAAACGGTCATGATTATTAATGACACAAGACACCTGCCATGTTTATGACATGAGCATGTAGGCAGCAGAATCACTGGATGAGCAAAACTGTCATGATATAGAAGAGTAATGAAGAGTAATGACCTCTAAATAAAATATTATGCAAAATGTTACAGATTCATGTTCATTTACAACCATTAAAGTGTCCAATATTTCATGCTGTACAAATGGTCAGTAACAACAGTGTGTCTTAAAGATGTGTAATTAAAGCCACCTCTCTCTTGTTTACTAGTTACAGACCTGAAATAAGCAGGGGATGACATTAGACATTAGACCTGAGACGTGTTACTAACAATAGCTGCTGTTCCATTAGAAATTCTTTGTGTGTTGTAAAGCTCCTCTTACTTCAGGGTCCGCGAGCCTCTGCGAGAGACCCACCACGAACACGAGGTTCCGCTGCACCACTCGAACGCTGGCCAGGTGCTTCCGGTTCTCCGTCACCTTCTGCTTCTTCTCGTTCTGCTTCTGCTTCTTCTCGTTCTTTATCCTCTGGATCTCCTCCTGTGAGAGGGGCTTGTACACAGCCGGATCCTCCGGGTACGGCTACAGCACACACAGGACGATCGATTAGACGCTGCTTAGCACTTTCATGATATGAAACCCCGCGAAACAAAAAAAAAAAACCTTGCAAAACAAAATCGCAGCATAATCAGCAGTGTACACTGGTGAAGGGAAATATATCATCCTCCAAATGCACACTCTAGCACTCAGTGACAATGACAACAGTATTACCGGAGACGTGGAGGGTACTGAGCTTGTTCACTGTGCCTTGGGCCTCCGCTTATACATTACTAACTTGATTAAGATGACTACATGTTAACTGCAATGAAAATACACTGTACGTAACAGGGTCAAATCCTAAATGGCTTCCTATTGGACAGATTGTGCACTACACAATGTTTACATTATATACAAATACAATTGTCCCATAAACTTAATGTACACTATATGGCCAAAAGCTTGCAGACATCATATTCATATTTGCTCTCTGATCATCCCATTTCTGATTTAGTCCCCCTTTGCTGTTATAATAACCTGCACTCTTCTGGGAAGGCTTTCCACTAGATTTTGGAGCATGGCTGTGAGGATTTGTGTTCATTCAGCCACAAGAGCATTAGTGAGGTTATGCATTGATGTCAGGCGAGAAAGCCTGGGGCACAGTCAGCAATTCACACCAAAGGTGTTCAATGGGGTTGAGGTCAGGGCTCTGTGAAGGCCACTTGAGTTCCTCCACACCAACCTCGACAAGCCATTTCTTCATGGAGCTCGGTTTGTGCACAGGGGTATTGTAATGCTGGAACATGTTTGGGTCTGTTAGTTCCAGTGAAGGTAAAACTGTAATGCTACAGCATGCAGAGACATTCGATGTAATTGTGTGCTTGCAACTTTGGGGCAACAGTTTGGGGAAGACCCACATATGGGTGTGATGGTTAGGTGTTCACAAACTTTTGGCCATATAGTGTATATAGGGAGCAGGAAGCCTTTTGGGATTTGGCCCACTCTCTCAGGACTGTTGATCATCGTTACCATAGAAACAGGCATACATATGGTTGGCATTGTTAAATTTATTATGGAGAAAAGTGCATGTGCAGTATATACAACTGTGTGTTTTATTATTATTTCTATGTTATATTTTAAATTACGGTACATTATGTTTGGAAATGTCATATATGTGATCTTTTATAGGGTTATGAGCCTTTCTCTGTTCGAGTAAACATGAGCCTGGTCTTGTATAACTGGAAATATAACAGCCTGGGAGTGCTGCCAAAATGGCCGCCTTTGTGGTGGTCAGACTTTACCATAAGGCTTAGCATTGTTGTCACTATGGTTACCACATGAGAGACGCAAACGATTTTCATCTGCCGCATCAGACTCTACGTTGAGTGGGAACCCTGACTCTAACTCATACAGGAAGTAGAGAGACACAGGCAAGGTAGAGAGAGATTTATCACCTGCTGTGTCTAAATCTGGGGGTTTGCTGGCATTTACATCGTCCAATTTACTGAACATCGCTATAGATGGAATCTATCAGCAATTCCCAATGCTGGCAATTGGCTCAAGCAGAGTCTGGATAAACATCACTCATTCATCCAACCCTAAACTACGAAATGAGAGCAATTAAACACACTATTCTCTAGACGGGGAAGGAAGTCCCTAAGCATCATCCACCAACAGCAGCGCTGTACCTTTCTGCAGGCTGGGCAGAGGCCGTTCTCGTCTGTGCGGATGCGATGCCAGCAGAATCGGCAGATCTGGTAGCCGCAGGTACACGGGAAGAAGTTAACGTCATCGATCTCCAGAGGCTCCATACAGAGAGGGCACTCCATGGGGTCTTCCTTCAGCTCAGGGCTACGGGACATCTTATTGCACTGGTACGGGGGTGATCACAGCAACTCACCAGAATGAGACACAACAAAGCTGGAAGGAGATGGGAGACGCAGAGAGAAGAGATTTTAGGCACGAGTATGGAGAGAAGATGAGATTTGTGAGGACTGCTGGAGCAGGAAAACATAAGTCATTACCAGTGGCCACCAGCGGTCACGTAAATTGACAGCACATAGTAACATGATCACAACGGAAGTTACGCAAGACTCAGTGTACATTCCAAACAGGGGAACAGATTCATTTAGCCACCAAATCTGATTTCCCATCTCATCATCTCATCATCAAGGTTACGTCTAAACACTAATACAATAACCTTATGTCAATATAATACAGTACAGATATCAAAGCTCTGAGTATTACCTGATACTCAATACTGATTAATACTGAAATCCTCTTAGTAACGGAGTCGATTATCTATGAGAAAGTTATAAGAAACATGCCAGAGGTGTGCTTCATGACAATGTCTGCTCTATACTCATGTGCCTCCCTAATATGCAGTAGAGAGAATTCTCCTAACTGTATATAATCCTATAGCTCTTAATTCGACTAATACAGAATTCTTAATCACATGGAAAACAGAAGATGTTTATTAAATCTTTATAGTCAGTAAGTGTTCTGCCACAGGAAAGCCTTCAGGACAGAGGTCACTGTCCTTTGCTGTGTCGCTGTAACATGACAAGCTGCTTTTTTTTTTTTTAATTTTGGTTTTAACTTCAGGAAAGAGGGAAAAAAATTAGGCTGTTGCGAGAACGACTCTTTATAGCTGCTATAATGTAAGCGATAACAGCAACTCGAAGACATTAGCTGTAACTATAAATGGATAAAAACTATAAACCATTCCCCTCCGGCCACATCACACCACCCTGTCATTGATTATATTCTTGCGACTGCACACCCTGTCCTGATTTATCCCTTATAATATTTACAGCAAGATATTAAAGCTCATTTTGGAAATTTCCTTCATATTTTGGAGGAAAATCGGTAGAAGGAGCTAAATACAATACATTCCTAACAACTGGTCAAAATATTGCGATGAGACGTTGACTGAGACAACACAGATCTCGCATTGCGCACAGGACATAATATGTCTTAAAGTCCAGCTCTAACGCACTTGTGATATTTTGTGTAACATGGCCAGAGCAGCTTACTGAAAGTCGCTTGGTTGTCGTGAAGATGTCTGTATTGCGTATCAGTCGAAATTTCTGCTCTGTATCAAAAATGGAAAAGCTGGCATGCAGTAAAGCCCGGTGGAAATTAATTTAATGTGTCCTCAGAAAGTGTAGATTAATTTTCGATAACAGCAGTTTTCTGTGAGGATGCGTTTATTTAACATTTATGGAAGGAGTCTTCAGTGTCAGCACTTCGTAACAGTCAGTTACCTAAAAATGGGAACGACTTCAAAACAAGGGACTTTGCGCTTTGTGGTTTCTCTGTAACATGGCAGGCTGTAAATTGTCTTGCAAAATACCTTTTTAATTTCAAGAGAAATGAAAAAGAGAAGCTGGTGAGGGAACCACAGTTTGTAGCGCTTATAATGCAAGTGATAATCCAAACCTGTCCTGCACAACATCAAATGTAATGGTTAAAACCAATGACATGTCACTCTTTAATAAATACATTTAAAAAAATTAAAATGCTGTGGTATAAGAGGGATGAAATTAAAATGCTGTGGTATAAGAGGGATGAAAAAAAAATCTCCCGTTTTATGTGAAAAATAAACACTTTGGGGTCGATGCCACATCACACCACCCTGATGTTGATTACTTTCCTGGAACAGCATGCCCTCAGATGCTCATCCCTTACACATCATGCTACACGAACAGCGAACAATATTTCCATTTGCCAATTATTTTTAAAAGACAACTCAGCAACAGCCAAAACTATGACAAATTATAATAATTATAATTACTATAATGTATGTATCATTTTAAAACTATAACCAGAAACGTCTAAAAGCTGCTGTTATATAAAAATCTGTCATCTCTGTAACTCAGGTTTCATGGTGACATGTTTCGGCGGTAACAGGTTTCAGAGTGACACCGGTCAGGTGCTTCCACAGCTGGGACAGAGCTCGAAGAGACAAGGGGCAACCAAAACACACCACATAAACCTCCACTTTCAATTCACACACTAGCAGGAACAAATCTACCTCTCCCCTCGGGCACTTCAACACATATGATAATCTGGGAATCACAGTTTTTCCGGTATATTCGTGTGTTTTTGAGCGGCTGACTGTGTTAGAGACTGCGGCCTACACCGGCCCGAAGCCTGCGCCTCTCCCACTGCTCACTCCGGCTCTGGCCAAAGGGACGCCCGGTGTCAACCTTTGACTTTTCCCCTCTACTCCCACTTAGGCTTCGAGGTGCTTCCACGAGGTGTGTCGTATATAAAAATCAGTATAAGTCTATTAAAAGCATAACATTTTCAACACAACTGTGGTGAGAACATTTACGGCGAGCGGTGGGTAGTTTTTGGATACTCACTTTAGCCGGGATTCCTCTCCGAAGATATTTGTACAAATATCAGGGCGGAAATTGTTTTCTCAAAGCAGCTGGAGTTTCTCTACTATTCTGTCCGGCTCTGTTCTGGTTTTAAATCTTGGTTTTGATATTTAGTCTAGTCTAACTATTTCTTTAGTCAGCAGCGTCTCACTACCATCTTACATTAAATTGAGGAGGAGGGAATACAGTATCCGCTCACCGCGCACTGTGTTTGCGCACATAGGGCCGAAATGCATTGTGGGAAATGTAGTTCATTATCGTTATCGTCATACTATACAAAACTACAGTTACATTTTCGGGACAGGGGTCAACTTGTGAAGTACCATGGGTATTCAAGTTTTTCTTTTTTCCCCCTAATAGTTCATCAGAAGGTGTTGATTTAATTTCCTATAACAGCAGCTCTGACAATAGTAATTCAATTCAATTTTATTTATATAGCACTTTTCTCCACTTTTAACAATGTCACATAGCAGCTTTACAGATATCTGGATACGGATACAGATTTAGATTGATCCCTGATGAGCAAGCCAGAGGTGACGGTGACAAGGAAAGAGACGACATGAGGTGTGAGACGACACGAGGAAGAAACAGTGAGAGGAACCAGACTCAAGAGGGAACCTTTCCTCTTAGTGAGAATTGAAATCATTACACTTCTACAGTTGTGTACTACAGAGTCAAGCAGTGTTAAGTGTGTTGGAAAGATCATCAGTATAAGCACCAGGACCATTGTTGATTTCAGTAGAGTTTTAGCTTTAGATCTTTAAATCTCTCATATCCAGGTGAAGGTATCCACTGTAGAATAAATGAGACTTGAGCATAGTTTTAGCAAGTGCAATCATTAGGCTGTTCAAGTGACAACATCGACAATCATCTTAAGGGTATCCATGAGGTACCATCCGCAGCTACCTCACGGCAAACTTTAGGCTATCCATGCGGGGCCATCCTCAGCAGCAGCGAGTGATTCTCAGGTCAAGGAGGCTCCAAGCAGAAGCTAACTCAAATCACAGGATTATATTAAGTAACTATAATGATTATATTAATATAATATAATCATTATATTAAGTAACTATAATGATTATATTATATTAATAAACCTCAATTATTTAAGGTTGGTGTGGATGGTACCACATGTGACAAACTTCTTGTCTGTGGTAATCTCCCATACACTACAGATGGGTGAGAAATGAGGTTAAAAACAGTGGAGTTTAATATCTCTTTAATATACATAGAATAGTTATAGAATTATGAGTGACTTGTTGGTGTGGCATCTAGTTTGAATGCCACAAACCTGCTTCATAAGTTGCAAATGAGGAATGAGGTAGTCTTTAAAAACATCTCCTGAAAACAGTCTCCTAGGAACTGTAATAATTGTCCATATTTTATGCTACAAAAAAAAGTGAACACACATCAAAAAGCACAGCAAAGCTATGTTGCTCCATCTGGTTCAGTTATCAAGATAACATCATGGGTTGAGACTGAAATGATGTAATATGATGAAATGGCAGTTTTTGCAAATTTGCTTTATTGGGGTATATTATGATTTTATTTAAAAAAAAAAAAAGCCCAGTTTATTATGACTCCATCCACATGCAGGTTGGCTTGGGCCAGGGTTGTGGGTGCACCCTGGATGGGAGGATGGCATCTGTGGTCAGAGATGGAGCGATGGGGTGAGGAGAGAATAAAGAGAGACGTGCGGCGAGGAGACCCATTCGCACACAGGTGTCTGTGTCTTTCCCCTGCAGGATCCCTGCCATCATTGCACCTGCAAGACTGAGAGAGAGAGAGAGAGAGAGAGAGAGAGAGAGAGAGAGATTGTGAAGGTTAGTGTATGTGGACAAAACAGTGAGACATGTTCTAAAAAGTGGACGGGTTAGGGTTGTGTACCTGTCTCCTGCTCCAGAGACGTTGACCGTTTCCTCAGAACCTACTGACAGTGCTGGGTAGTACACAGCACACAGTCTTCCTTTCTGCACAGAAACATTCTCTTCAGTGCCATACCTCACAGCAAAGACATCATGTTCAGCAGCAGCAGCTGTGTGTGTGTGTGTGTGTGTGTGTGTGTGTGTGCATTCTTGTGCATGGAATAGTGATTTAGTGACAACCTCCATAGTACAGCTTTTTCTAGGCGGCACTTTCTCAGCAGAGTTTGTTATACATTGTGTCGACATTCAATGGCCTTTTATCAGTTAAACCAACCGTATAGCTGGACGTTATATGTGGACAGATCACAGATTCATTTGATTTTGATGTATGAGTGTTCAAATAATGAAATGAAACATTTCCTACATAAAAAATCTACTATAAAGAGCAGTAAACAGTGAGAAACTGATCAAAGACAATATCTGGTATGACAACGCCATGGCGTTTTCAAAATGAATCAGTAGTCTGAGGTCCATTTTGTGCAGTTTTTTAAGGAAATTGGCTGGTAGGTTTTACTGAGCATCTTGGAGAATCTGTCACAGTTCCTCTGGAGACTCTGGCTGTCACACTTGCTTCTGTTTCTGCAGGTAAAACCTGACAGCCTTCATTATATATATATATATTTTTTTTTTGTCTGAAAAGTAGTCTATTACATAATATGTTACTAACAAGCAAATGTTTTTCTGTAACATTAAGTTGTTTTTTTTTGTTTGAAAAGTAATGCTTGGAAATCTATTTTTTTACTCACTTAATAATAACAAAATTTTTTATTTAAAAAAAAATGAGGATGGTTAAAATCTTCGCACAGTAGTGTACCACATGCCATGTGCTACACACCAGGATACACCCACATGCATCTACAAAGCACATCTAAAATATACGGTAGTTACCTGCTAAAATAGCCAAAAAGTGTTGCTGCAACATGGTGGTAGTAACTAATAAACTAGTATAGTATATGATAATGTGTTACTATGACAATTCAAGTTTAAGTGCTGTTAAGCCCTATAAGCAATCATTCGTACCCGTTTGTGCTTTCGGGGTCGCAGGCTGACCGTTCCAGCCTCATGCTCTCCACAGACCAACACTCCCAGTGCGCCCAGTGTCACTACCACGCAATGCAGGTGCTCCAGCAGGGGGCGAGAAAGAGCTGCTGCACACCCCAGCACGTCCTCCAGAGAGCTTGGTAACACTGAAAATGTCATACGCTGTTTTAACAAGGGAAATGGACATCATGTTGCTTTTCCTAAGTAAGGAATAAAACACTTGGGATTTGCTGTTATAGGAAAATAATCCAGACAGGGAGGTGTGACGCAACGAGTTACTGTTAACACCCCAAAGTGAGTTATTTTCCTAAAACAGCATGTCCTGAAGTGGGTTATTCCTTAATTCCTTACAATTTTTTATTTACTATTGAATCACATGACAAATTCTATACATTTACAGTTACGTTTAATTGTGCAACATATGTGAGACACATTTTTCCAGCTTGTCATGTTACCAAGAAACTGGAAGGGCTTCCATCATGAAGACTTTCCTGTGGTGGAAAATTTCTGGAGCATTACAAACCCTTCCGTAAACCTTAAATAAAAGTCGCCATACAGAAAGCGTTGCCATATTAACAATTATACATTTTTCTTTGTTAAATAACAACCTGATTTTTAATCCTTGTTTTATTATGAGGCTAAGATTATGTGACATGTCCATCCTATAAGTCCCTGTGAATGAGTTGCTACTATAGAAATGATAAAGTACGAAAATGAGCACATTCTAATTATTAATATAAATATATACAGTATCTGTAAACCTGTAGTTTGAAAAGCAGCCAGCATTACTGTCAGAGCCACGCTGTTATAGAAAACAAAACACCTTCTGACCAGTCAGATTTGGGAATACAACAGCACTTTGGGATAATTCAACTTGGCAAACACTGGATGCTTTTGGGTACAGCACAGACCCCAGAAATCAGCAGAACTCACAGAGTGTTTTTGATTGTGATCTTTCCAGCTAATACAGGAAATGAGTCATCGCTTGCTTTTTTGTGGCTGTCTGTGTTCCTGAGTGTGAGTCAAGAGCAATATGACAAGGTACAAGCAGCACACATTTCACCATCAGTTATCCGTGATCACTTGTAGTTGACAGCATGATGTACCCTGTGGAGAAGGTAGACAGAGAGTCTGGTTCATGGTGCATAGCTCTGCCAGGTTGGGCGAAGTGTAAGAGAGTGCCTTCCAGCTCTCTGAAACGAAGGGCTTACAGGCCTTATCAGCATCCGTGGGCTCATACCATACTGAAATACACACACACACAGATGACGCACAGTTGTGGATTGAAGTATCTCAGTAGCCGAATCTGTTTTTAGAGCTCTGGATGTACCTGGAACTGAATGTTTCTTGGCAAGGCTGCATACGTAGTCAATAGTAGAAACAGGAATGTTGCCATCAAGAACCACAAGAGATGCAGTGGAAAGCTGGTCCTCGTACTGCGAAACCTGTACAACATTTACAATCCGGCACAATTTCTTGGACATGCTTTCTAGCCACTGATGTTAACCCTTAATTGTAGCTGTTCTGACTATTTTGTACTTCTGGTGTCAGTCATTCAAAAATGACTGAGAAAGCTCATACTTGAATACTCAATCAACATACTCAGTGGCACTCACATACTGCTCTTTGATTTCCTGGTGGATCTTCATGTCCCCAAGTCCTAGACTCAGCTCTCCACTCTCCGTGATGACAGCACAGTAGGTGGCCGTTTGCTGACCCTGCAATCTCGCAACTGCCTGAGTGTCCTGTTGAATGCACAGCAAAGATCTGACATCTCAATTGCGTACGCACTAGTTAACGGCGAACTGAGAATACACACTAGGACGCTGATAAAGCTTACATATTCTAAATTGCTCTGCTTGTGCATGGCCACACAAAGACATTCTAGACAATCATGTGCCTCCGACTTTGTGGCAACAGTTTGGGGAAGGTCCACATATGGGTGTGATGGTCAGGTTTCTACAAACGTTTGGCCATAATGTGTACCTAACACAGGCTCTCAAACTCAAAGCTAAGCAGATAGCTCCATATGGTATACATGTGTATGAGGTGTGAAGATGAAAGGTGAAATATTGAAGAGGAAAGATGGCTGTATGGCAGTAGTGTTTATTAAAAGACTACAATGTCTCTATGTGCCTTTGTTGGAGGGTTTTCATATGAGTGCCCATGCACACAAGGAGGTGTCCAAGTGTTAAAATGGGTGAAGTAGAACTACAGTTTCATTCAATTTAACTGTTAAAACGTGTCAATTTTTAGTCAACTACCATCATGACTGATTTCATCGATCCTAACCTAAATAAAGCCCTGTCATTGCTGAATTTATCAGTGTCATACAGTGCTTACCATATGCTTACAGTAGTTGAGCACAGCATCACTATGCAAATCTGCTCCAATGGCTGAGATGAACAGAACTTTTTGACCCAGTCTACTCAAACAGTCTTTGGGGACAATTGTAAACAGAGAGAAAATGAGTTATGGACTCTAGAGCTACAGCAAATCATACATTAAAATAAAACTAG
This sequence comes from Pangasius macronema, assembly GCA_037577455.1. Classification (NCBI taxonomy): domain Eukaryota; kingdom Metazoa; phylum Chordata; class Actinopteri; order Siluriformes; family Pangasiidae; genus Pangasius; species Pangasius macronema. The sequence continues at coordinate 21,089,837 of CM074951.1, read as the reverse complement.
CTTTATTCATGAGAAATCAGCACTAAAGAACATAGAGATTTACCTGCAATATTCCTACCCACTCCACCAAAGGACTGACAGACACTTCCTGGGTTTGTCTGTCCAAACTTATACATAAAACAGATTGTTGAACAAAAGTTTACGACTAAATTAATTTACAAAGCTTTATGCTATCATGATGCATGAATATATTTATCCATACCAATAACTTCTTGCTTGTTCCTTTGGCAATGAAGTCAACATTTACACCTCCAACAACAATCTGTAGAAGATCAGAAATGAACTCAGGCACCTACTGCAAACACTTTATGTCAGTTTTCTGGACATGTTTAATCAGGTGCACTGTAACATAATATTCAGTCCAAATTTAGGATTAATCAGAAACCAACACTGAGTGTGTGTGTAGGATGGTGCTTTGGATATTACGTACAGTTTTAGGTTTTGAGGCCTGGTTCTTATCCTCATGCCTCCTACAGCCTCCTCGTGGATGACGTATGCGCTCAGCAAGGGCACGTGCTATCTGACTGCCCACCCTGGCATTATTATGAATAAGAGCTATGTCTAGGAGAGGGATATGATAAGGAATTAACTGAAACACAAGTGAGAGTAAACAAATGAGGTAAATAATGATTATTCTCTGTGAGAGTTTAAGAGGATGGATGGATACTGGCTCGGAGAGACTGTCCCTCAGTCAGCTCATTGACTCTGTGTAGGATGAAGGGGGTCACATCTCTTCCTCTGATTCCTTTCATCCTGTGGATATACAGAACCTGCTGATGAAAATGGGATTCCTTTTGCTTTGTGTGATACCATTGTCCTGTTGTAGATGTTATTCTCTTGACAGCCAGTTATAATTAACCCTAATACAAGCCTCTAAAACCTCACCATATCAACAATTTCACATGTTTTAATACGTTACTGTGAAGTGTCCTCCATGTAATTAGTTGTTACTATAGAAATGCTAACAAATTAGAAAGAGCAGCCGGCACTACTGTCAGAGCTGCTGTTATAGAAAATTAATCAACATCTTCTGATAAATCAGAGTCAAGAATTCAACAGCACAGTGGTGATATAAGACTGAACATTTGTCCCCAAAACAAACAGCACTCGATCTAATGCCTCCAATAGCATTTCCAAAACCCTGGCTTGGATATAATTCCATGCACCCTTATTACAGACTGACAGTCTTGGTTTAAGAATGAAAGGAAAAACCTCCATAAGTATTCCCCAGGCTGTCTGCATTACCTGGCTTCAGTCACAGCAGCTTGTATGGCATCTTCTATCTGCTGTCCAGCAGCAGCATGTTCATCTGGAATAGGCACAGCAAGCAGGACTCCACTCTGAAGGCCCATAGAGAGTGTACTCACTGTGAGAAGAGAAACAGTAGCATATCCACTTAGGAAACAATCTGCTACCGAAAATATGACTGTGCTCCTCACATAACTGATACTGATTTAGCTGATAAAGAAGCTTTGGTTGACTTAATTTATTCCCTACAATAAAAAAATAGATGATCAGTAATGATAATTATTTCAAACTTACCAATAAGCTCAGCTGCTTCTTCAGCATTGAGGACATTGTAAGGTGATGTGTATCCACTTTTATGAGAAAAGAAAGCTGGGAAACTCTTTGACTCTCCATAAGTAGCTACACAGACCCCTTGGGTTTCCTAGGATTTTAACATATATAATAAAACAAGTATATGTATCAGATTTTGCCACTGATCTGACTTAATAAACCACTTCCTTTTAAAAAAAAGGTCACTTTCATTATATTCTTTGATCACTGACCAAGAACTCCAGGGTGCGGCCAATGTCCAGGATAGACTTTACCCCAGCAGACACAACAGCAATCGGCGTGCGGCCCAGTTCAGTCAGATCTGCGCTGACATCCAGGGCTGTGAGCAATATTCACTTATTACTCATTACAAAAGACTACAACTTCTGTCATCCATAATCTCATACAGCAAAATGATGCGTAAATCTTAAATTCTAAAGAAAAAAAAACGTTCTCAATGATTAAATATTTGAGTGTGTGGACTGGTCAATTTGTAAAAATTGTCACACATTCACAAAGCTGACAACTCAGTAGTTAGTATTTGAACATGTGACAGGTACACTATATGGCCAAAACTATGTGGACGCTTGAGGGTCTTTTGTCAGGCAAATGGTTGTTGGAGGCAAATGATTGCCTATAATGTCTTTTTGTGCTGCAGCATTACAATTTCCCTTCACAGGAATTAAGGGCCCCAAACCTGTTCCAGCATGACAATGCCCCTGTGCACAAAGCAAACTCCATGAAGACATGGTTTGCCAATGTTGGTTTGAAAGCACTCAAGTGGTCTGCACAGAGCCCTGACCTCAACCCCACTGAACACCTTTGGGATGAACTGGAACACCAGCTGCACACCAGGCCTCCTCGCTCGACATCAGTAATACTCTTTTAGCTGAATGAGCACAAATGCCTAAGCAACATTGCAAAATCTAGTGGAAAGCCTTCCCAGAAGAGTGGAGGTTATTATAACAGCAAAGGAGGACTAAATCTAGAATAAGATGTTCAAATAGTGCATATGAGTGTGGTGGTGAGGTGTCTATAAACTTTTGGCCATATATTTTAAGTGTTAAAGCATCATAACATATAAAAGCCAATCATATCGCAGTTTAGAAATACACACCATGCAACACTAAGGAAAGGGAGTGGTTATGGCCGGGAACCAAGGGAGCAAAATTGGCCATGCTCTCTGGGTGGGAGGGATGTTATACTCTCTCTTTCTCCCCTGTCAATCACAGTGACACGAGCCACTCATGGGTTTCTATATGCTCATGTATGCAGAAAAGGACAGATAGTGCTTTCCTCAGGAAGGTTGAAAAGATACGTTTGGCTAGCTTCACGTGTCTCGGAGGGAGCACATGTTAACCTTTACCGTTCCAGAGTGGTAGCTGTTGTATGATAGGGGAGAGCTAGCTGGTGAGTGGGAATGGGCAAGTGACGAAACTGGGAAAAAATGTAATTAAATAATTCTACTGATTCTAATATATTTTAGTAATGCTCAATGTGACTTACTATTTTCTCCATCTCTGTGTACTCCACCGATACCTCCAGTCACAAAAACAGGAATTCCCGCTTTGTGAGCTGCAATCATTGTACCTGAGACAGTAGTTCCTCCAGACAAACCCTACTGATTCAATCACTCACATATCATTCATATTCATAATGAAGGTCTTTTTATAATGAGTGAAGAAGCATTATGAATGTTTCCACCTTGCTGATAACATAAGGCAAGTCTCTCCTGGACACCTTGAGGGTCGTTTTACTGCGGGACAGGAAGTCAAGCTCATCTGAAGACAAGCCCACGTGCACCCTTCCCTCCAGAACAGCCACTGTGGCTGGAGTCACGCCCTCAGCTCTCACAATACCCTCCACCTCTTTGGCTGTACTAGAAATGAAGTGTTCATTCAATTCATGGGTGTGACACATTTGATATTTGATACCAACTAATCACTGATTGTTTGTCATCAAGATGCTTATGCATACAGACCTTTGCATTCTATGTGTAGCAAAATATTTATAAAGAAATACAACAGGCAGTTGGCGTGTCCACTGAACAAATGCACATTGTCTACCTTAGGTTTTGAGGGTACGGCATTCCATGTGTGATGATTGTGCTCTCCAGAGCCACAACAGGCCGGTGCTCAGCTAGAGCCTCACACACCGTGGGGTGAATTTTAAACAGCATATCTGGGGAAAATACCCAACCGATTACACATCAATGGTTCAGGCTGCTTTAGTTACAGTGAAACATTGGCAGGTAATAGTAACTATTAAAATTATATGTAATTGGACATACAGATGAGTGACTAAAAGTAAAAACCACATAAAGTAAGGTGTTGGGTCACCACAAATGACCAAAACAGCTTCTTTTCAAATTGACATAAATCCTACAAGTCTCTGGAGCGATGAACGCTACTCTTTATAACACTGAGGGATTTTCCTTCAGTTGGATGTTTTGATGATTGTGATGAGGAGCATTGTCTAAAATGTTGCTCCGAAATTTCCCTAATGGGTTGGTATCTGGTGAGTGTGAAGGCCATAGCATGTGATTTACATTTACATTACATTTAATCCTCCTCAAATCCTATTCAATGAGCTCTCATGTCCTGTGGATGGGGCAGAGCCATCCTAGAAGACACCACTCCCATCAGGTAGAAATGTTTCATCATTGAATAAAGGTGATCATTCAGAAGAACTTGGTACTGATTTGTAGTGACTCTTCCCTCCAAGAGGAGGTAAAAATGGAAACGGAGGCAAATGGAGGTAAACCATATCAACAAGATGCTTCTTACAGCACAACAGAGCCAGCGCTTTTCCCTTTAATTTGTCACCTGTCTGTAAGTTTTTGGAACATCTGGGATATAGTTTACTGAAGTATCCAGTAAAAGCTTTACCAGATCTGCAGGAAGTTGCTGATATGTAGCGCTGCAGAGTGGATGACAGCTTCCCCAGCATTTTTATACCAAAGGAATCTCAGTGACGGAAAAATACTGCAAAAAATATTCCACAATCATTATAACTAACATAATGTACCATATTTTTTTTAAGGAAACAATGCTAAGCTCCAGGTGCTTAGGAAAAGCAAACAGCATGCAAAGTGAAGAAGTCAATTAACTATTCTAGTGAAATAGCAGCACAGTGCTGGAATTGAAGGAGCTGGTGTACTTTGGATCAGACTACAGAATGCCTCAAGATGCATGACTTAAAACAACTCTTACACACTTACAATATGTTGGTTAAGCATGTGCCAATCCTCAAATAAAATCCTCAGTCAGGTCACTTACTTGCGAACAGGAGGCTCAACTCTGATGGCTCGTGTTACAGCAGGGCTGCCAAAGTCTCAGCTGCTAAAGCCAGCGCAAATACACAGCTTTAACACTGATTTAACATATAGATTAGCAAACATGCTAAAGGGGAGGAGGTGAACTTCGACCAGAGGTGTAGTCTATTTGTTTTTGACCAAAGGCCACGTGTTGTTTAGCTGTGTCCAACATAGTTTACTAAATAGTGCACAATAATGATCTTTAACTACTTAAACAGTGCTACTTTACTGCACGAACTGAATCACTGAACTTAATCAAATGAATCAAAATATCACGTGGTGCAATGTGTCTTAAAATTAATAAAAAAAATGTTTTGTTTTCTTTGTTGTTTGTTTGTTGCCCAGTGTCCTGATGAATCAAATTGAATTAATTTGAATGAATTAATTAGTTGGATTGCTTGTTTTTGTTTATTAACAATGATACTTTGGCAACAGCCTATTCTTTAAAACCACACACACACACACACACACACACACACACACCCCAAAACACTTTGCTTAAAAAATACAGGAAAAAATACAAATATAAGAACATGACTTACAGAAAAAAAGAGCTTTTTTCAGTTAAACTCTTTCACAATAACATCACTTACATTGCAAATATAAAAAAAAAAGCATAAATATAATAAATCTATCTTAACAAAAGTACAATGAAGTCTCTTTATATGTAAACATTTCCAGTTACAAAAATATAATAATATTAATATTAGTAATAATAATAATTCCCTCCATTTTTGGAATACCCAATACCATTCCTGTGTATCAGCTCTGTGCCATCTCTATTATGTATTCATTTACTGCGTGCATGCTTGCAAAAAAAAAAAAAAAATCATGCTGCACCTAAAGATTCCAGAGCCTAGATTTCTACATTTTAATTCAATAACCATGATTATATTTATTCTCAGCATGAGTACTTACTGCTGAACACATTTTCATTAATCATCAAAAAAAAAGTTCCAGTGGTATTAATGTCTTTTCACCTATGCTGAGGTATTTTCAATGGTATTTATATTTTGAATTCTTGACATTTTTAGAAAAATATATTCATGACATCAGTATGATGTTTTATCCCAGTATGATTATAGGCAACTGAAATTTTCATCCATCTTGAAAAAAAATCCCTGAAAAATTCCCCTCGGGGATCAATAAAGTAAGTACATCTATCCATCTATCTATCTATAACCTTTACTTTGCGTCAGAGTGATTCATATCATGTTAATGCAGGAGGCTGTCATAACACTATTTTTAATCTGTTCTTCTTTTGTCATTCTTTCAAGTGGGATTGACACACTTTCTTTCATGTGCCATGACTACTCAAGCTGAGTGCTGTTTCAGATATTAAAAGCCGCTTTGCTTCATGCATTCGACCTTTGACAGTGCTAGTGAGTACGGGAGCTGACATTTCCTTGATCTGCAGTTCATTCTGAAAGATGCAATAACAGTTGTTTTCTGTACCGTCCTCCTGCTCAAGGTCATTCTCCTCAACTTCTTCATGTACATCTACGAGCTCCATTTCAAACCAGTTTGGGTTTGTTAGTTGGTATTCCTGAAATGCCTGAATGGCATCTCTTAAGGCTCTGCCAGATGGACAACTGTGGTAGTCATCTCCTCCAAGGCCATCAATGTGTTTAATCCTTCCAGGTTCATACTTCTCCTTGTTCAGGAGTCTGAAGAAGAGCTCTTCAAATTGCTTCATCAGCTGGTAATTTACAGCCACATGAAACACAGCAGGTACATCCTTCTCACTGCACACGTCACTGAAGTAAGCTACAGCGTACTTCCCAAAAGATGGCGCATGCACAAATTCTGGTACGATGAGGCTGAGAGCCGGGGTCAGCATATCCCCCATGGGCGAACAGGCATCCTCCCGGGTCATCACCCTGCGCCCTCCGCACATGGCATCCCACTTGGCACACACCCCTGGAGAACACAGGATGAGCATTTTATCGGAAGTATTGGCGAGTCTCTTCCTCTGCATATCCAGCCACTGGATGCTGCCTATAGTGCTGAGGCATGTAGAGTCCAGCAGGTCAAGTGTGACTTCAGTTCCACATTTGGCCCTAAGGAAAGCACACAGCTTCAGGACGATCTCTGTATACATGGGGTGGTCCTGAGAGTAGATGATCAGGACCCTACTGCTCTCTAGTACTGGAACTGTTTCCGGGTTGCCCATGTCCGTGGTGTTATGAGAAGAGGAAGATGGCTCTGTCATAGATGGAAGATCAGGGAGAACTTAACTAAATGCAATTTCATTTGCAGTGTAAATTAAATAAAATAAAAAATAAAGTCAAAAAAAATTAAATGCCACAAAATAAAAATAAAAAATCTGAAAAGGTCAATTATCCTAAAAATTAAATTAAAAGTTAACCATCACCTAAAAGCCATCGGTGGGAAAAAAAAATGTAAAAGTAGTACTATGTATATCTTAGCATTGTTGAATTCTCAAATCTGATTGGTCAGAAGTTGATTAATTTTCTTTAACAGCAGCTCTGACTGTAGTGCAGCTGCAAACCGCAAAGTTATATTAATGTGCTTGTTCTAATAAGTTATCATTTTATAGTAACAATAGAGATGGATTAAAAACATGTTGTTATTTAACAAAGAATAATGTATAATCTTTGATATGGTGAACTTTTCTGTAAGGATGTTTCTATAACATTTATGGCAGGATTCTCTGGTGTCAATGGTTTGTAAAGGTCAGCGAGTTTTCCACCACAGGAGAGTCTTCAGGATAGAGGAGAACATGACAAGTGAAAAAGAGAGGCTATAGCGAGAACGACTGCTTATAGCTTCTATAATGTATGCTATAACTACAAACTAATTTATCCTGTGGATGTTCCACAACACTAAATGCAACTATAAATTGATAAAAAGAAAGTACTATATGTTGTTTTTTAATTTAAAAAAAAATACAAATGTTGGCAAATTGCTGTGGTATAAGAGCAATAAAACACTTCAGGACATCCTGTTATTGGAAAATAATCATCTTTGTTGATGGCTTTCTTTTATCAGCACAGCCCTAATTGTTCTTTCTTTATTTATTTATTTAATTTATACCTTTATGAATGGCTCTGATTCTTTTATGCAGCAGAACAGCAGTGAACACACAGAATAACAGTCCTGCTGGGCCAAAAAGTGTCCAAACCATGAGCTGACTCTTGGTTGATGGAATGGTATAATCTGAAACAGCAATGTAACATTGATGATTACTGAAATAGTCTTAGTTTTACACCAACATGTATAGGAAATTATTTAACAATGTGTCAAAATACTTACGGGAGCATATATTAACCTTTTGCTGGTGATGTGAACACTTTTCCATGCATCGTATAAAAAATGGTTCAATCTGTAAAAAAAAAAAAAAAGAAAGAAAATATACATTTTTTTGTTATAAGCACAAGGAAACTCTAAATTTGTGTATTTGAATTATTTTGGAACTCACCCCAAAGATGACCTCACAGCTTTTTAACTGCCAAGCGTTCAGAGAGAAATTGACGCTGATTGAAGTACGATTGTCCTTTAAAACCAAAATGTTTTGAATCATTTTATAACCTAAAGGGGTCATGCTATGTAGAATAAAGAATAAGGAATTATAAAAATATTGAAGTTTACAAAAGCACAGTACCTTTGAGACTGTGTGTGGCAGCTCGGTGTGGAAATCAGCACAATGAATGTATACTTTGTACATGTCAGAGAACTGTGCTGTATTAAACATCAGTTCAATCATGACCCCATTTCCCCCGTTATCTCTCACTGACCATGTCATGTTGGGATCCCAGAGGCTGCCTGTTATAACACCACATTTCCCATTTGCACATAAGAAACAAGTATAACCTTATAAATAGGGCAATTTCTGGAGCCAGGAATAAACACAGCTCACCGTTCTCCAAGCATACACGGAGGCTTCGTAATTTACGATGTTTGCAACCTTTAAAAAGTGAAATATTAATTACTATCTGACATACACTCACCATCCACTTTACAAGGAACACCAGTATACCTGGACTTTCATGAATTTATCCAAACACCCAATCATTTGGTAGAAACACAATGCATAAACAAGTCAAGATCTTCACTTAATGTTCAAATCAAACATCAGAATGAGGAAAAAATGGGATCTCAGTGACGTTGACCATGGGATGGTTGTTGGTGCCAGAAAGGCTGGTTTGAGTATTTCAGAAACTGCTGGGTTTTTCTACACGTACAACAATCTCTAGAGTTTACACACAATGCTGCTGCAAAAACCAAAAACAGTGAGTGGCAATTCATCCAACCAAAATCAAAATCCAGTGAGTGGCAGTTCTGTAGGTGGAAAAGCCTTCTGGATGAGAGAGGTCAGAGGAGAATGGCCAGACTGTTTTGAGTTGACAGGAAGTCAATGGTAACTCAAATAACCACTCTGTACGACTGTGGTGAACAGAAAAGCATTTCAGAGCATGGATAACTGCATGAGCCTGCAGGAGTAGAGGTGTTCCTAAATATCTTTTTGTAAAGATTACTGTATATTTAAGATATATAATAAAACATTGTGACGATAATCAGCACAGTCTTTCACATACCTGGAACCGTTATATTTAGCAATTTTGCATGTCCCCCCACATCTGGCTTTGGTAAATTAAACACTGAAACCTGATATGTCATTCCTGGATCAACGACAATTTGATCAAGTGCAAAAGACCACTACAAATGGAATACAAACAGAATACAACAATAATTTAGAATAAGTGATAAAACTCACTAATAAAAGCCTGAAGGTCATTAATTAGCTGAAAAAGCATCGACTACACTTCAGATATGATCTTACTGGCTCAAAGTCTGGCCGTTGAATCCAGGAGAAATTGCTCTTGAAGATATAGCTAATACACAGACTGTTGTTTGTGGTGAATTCAAGCACATGCACCTTCATCCCCTGCAGGCTGTATATGCTTGCTGCAGGAAGAATTAGAAAAAAGGATCTACTGAATGAACACTGAAATGAACATGTATCAAATATTTATGCAGTGCTTATGAATTTCATATAAAGTCCCACTGCGGGTATTAGCTTTAATGCCTATTTACTTATATCTTACCATCAGACAACTGTGTTAGTATGAGAGACAACACAGGAACTGTTTCTTTCATCTCATCTGCCTTGGATTTCACCTGGAAGTCTACACTGGGGTGTGGACTTGGAGCCTCGGATCTCGGCTTCACCCAGTCTTTAACTGAACAGTTCGGCCTGCCTGAAAGATAGACAGTGATATAGTGAGTAACTGCAGTGTACTGAAGTAGTTGTTGTAGCTGTAGTAAAAGTAATAGTATGTTTTAGACAGATGTTCTTGATCTGTTTTGACTGGATTAAAGCACACATCTGCAATGGGATTAAAGCTTTCCCATCTTACAGAAGCACTTTGATTGCATAGTGTTTAAATATGGGGAGTTTTTGTTTTGTTTTGTTTTGTTTTACATTATTTTACAGTTTAACCACTACTGGCTATCAAATAAGGAAAAGAAACTTGCCTTCCCTCATATATCTAAATAATGGAAAAGAAAACTGAGCATCAGATTCTACCAGGACTCTCAATGAGTGCTTTATTAAAGGCAGTTGTTTGGTCAAGCAGTTACTGCATGACTGTAAGTTAGTGTAAGCTGAGATTTGTCTTACAGTTAATATTAGACAGTTATGTTGTGTATATTAGGCTACATGTGCCTAATTAGAGTGAGCTAGATCAGCCTTTCTCAGTTAGTTCTAAATATTTATGCAATTTCTAATTCTAGAGTATCATTTAATATGTTAATGTCCACCACTGAATAAAAGCTTTCTCTTCCTGTGTCTCTCAAAGCTTTAATAAATAAAAAAGTAGTAAAATGAAATTTGATACTTACTTACTTGGACACTGCAGGATAAATTCTAGCAAAAAAAAAGTAGTGTAGTTAGTGAATCAGATTAGTCAGTTTCAGATTTCATAACATAAACCATAAAAATGAAGAGAAATATCTTCTCACTGCCTGAGAGCACTGTGGTGGAGGGTGCTCTATAAACCCAAGAGGAGAAATCTGTACAATCACACCGGAGAGCAACAGAAAGACAAAAATCATCTTTTTAAAATGTAAGACTTAATGCAGCACAAGCAGAATGAACTGTCCTGAAGGTGACAGCTGAAGAGTGAACAGCCTTTTCACAGGGTAAGCAGGAAATGAGAAGATCAGATAAATGCAGCAGTGAAACCTCTTAAGATTTCATGTGACATGCACCTGGTCAAATATTTCCATTCCTTTCTATTTTCATTTCTTTGCTTGTAGAAACAGGGCATCAGTACATAGTCTTAGAGTATATGCAATTATGTACTAAACACACAATTAAATAAGTAATTAGATTAATTAGTTTACATGAGATACAAATTCACATCTGCACAATATAGACATGTATGTTTATTTCAATCATGTTTTGCACACCACTATCAATTATTTATAGAAATACTCACTACTCACTAGAGGGCAGTAGGCAGTAACATATCAGCAATCTGCATATATATATATATATATATATATATATACAGTGACAGAGTTTTTGTGATTTTGCCTTTATACACCATCACAATGGATTTGAAATAAAACAATCAAGATGTGATTGAAG
>CM074951.1:21047028-21070148 GCA_037577455.1 Pangasius macronema | reverse complement strand
ATATTGGTAGCTCCAGTCAAACTGCTGCCAAATGCCAACTCAATACCTGATATCAACTCCAGACCTTTTATCTGCTTTATTTGTCTTGAAGTAACAAGGGAATGGACCGCACCTGGTCAATTAACCAGTGGCAATTAACCAATTTTTTTTTCCTTTCATCCATTGTGAAAACATTTATATGCTTCATTAACAGTGTCATTATGGTTTAGTTCAGGACACATGACATCATGCTCAGATCCCACCTTATTTATTATAAAATGCTATAGAGCCAGTTAACACAATACATAATGAAGACAAGTATTGCAAATATAAAATATCAAACTCTACAGTATTATAAGAAGCTTTGAGAAGCCTCATTACTTCACACCGACGTTCACACTGATACTCCCCATAGATTATTACACATTCCACTTCCTGTCTGTCAGCCAGCTACAGATAACTACTGCACTGCTCATAAAGATAACACACTTCTACACATATTCTCACAGAGAGCTTGGAGCCTATCACAGGGGACTTGTGGCTCAAGGCGGAGAACACCCTGGACGGGGAGACAACCCATCACAGGACACAAAATGGCCACAAAGAAGATTTGAAGAAATGTTCTGTAGCTTAAGAGATGAAGGTGCCAATTTAGTCATACCAGACAGTAATTATGTAGTTGAACCATAAAAGCAGTCTAAATTGGAAATGGTATGAATTACATGATGAAAAGGTCTGCTGTGTATACATGATCACCACTAATATTATCCCAAACCACTCATCAGGTTTGTCACATTGTGTAATCTAATCTAACATAATCCAAGTTGAAAGGAACAGTAAGCACAGAGTACAAGTGGAAGTGTAATGTAAATACAATCAAATGCAGTTTAGCATCTAAGCAGAGTGCAATACTATTAAAGTACAGAGTAAGCAGTGAAAACAGAACAAGGATGAAAAGGTCCAAGGGACCAAAGGTAACTGGACTGACTAACATAATCATGAATTAAATTGTCATTTGTAATACTTGGTTGACAAATCCTTTGTATTCAATAACTGCTGGAAGTCTGGAACCCATAGACATCACCAAACACTGGGTTTCTTGTCTGCTGATGCTTTGTCAGGCCTTTACTGCTTCAGTGCCTGGTTGTTCAGTTGTCTTCAGTTCCTGGTTGTTGTTGGCGTTCTGTCTTTAGTTTTGTCTTCACAAGTTTTTTAACTTTAAGCATTTGGCTGAATCTGACTAGATAATATAGCCTTGTACACTTCAGAATTCATCCAGCTGCTTTAGTCAACAGTCACATCATCAGTAAATACAAGGGAACCTCAAGGTAATCGTCGGTATGTGAGGGTGTGGTATTCTGCTCCACCACTACGAAGTACTACGAAGTCTAGTACTCGTCATAAGTTGATCTTTGTCTAATCTGTCCACAGACTGTTGTTCCAGAGCTGTACAAGCCTTTTTAGATGTTTTTGACTTTGATCTGATCTCTGATCTGGTCTTCCTGTTTTTGAGGCTAATGGTTTCCAGTCTTGTGGTAAGTCTTCCCTCTGTATTTGCTCAGGTGAAGTCTTCTCTTGATTGTTGACTTTGACACAGATACGCCTACCTCCTGGAGGGTGTTCCTGATCTGGCCAAGTGTTGTGAAGGGGAAATAATCTTTCTGTCATACACCATGGTTGTTTTCCATGGGCCTTTTGGCGTTCCTGAGCTCATCAGTGTGTTCTTTCTTTTTAATAGTCGATTTAGTACCTAATGTGCTAAATAGGTGAATAGTAAATAGTACCTAATGTTTTTGCTATCTCTCTGATGGGTTTGACCAAATACAAAAATACGACGTTAAGGATGTGGTAAATGGACTAAACCTACATGAGAGTTTGATTTCGACTATAGACTCGAGTATAAGTATTCTTGGTCAATGTCCCAATATGTATTGAACTGACTGTATGTGTACAGTGAAATGGCTATAGATAGATCAAATGATGAATATGTACACTGTACATATGTACAATAGCCTATAAATGCGCAGTAGAATTGGCAAGATATATAAGTACAGTGAGATAGAGGAAGGATACAACATATTGTACCATTTGACATGTGGCTCTCAATTAAATAGGTCTGTGTTTTAAACAATAACGTTAGTACTTTTCTTTATCTTGAATCAGGAGAAGCTACAGGGGTTTAACAAAACATGTTTCTCATATGTATACTAGCATACTAGCTCGGGAAACTCAATCAATGGCTATGGTCAGAAGAAAGCAGGAACTGGAAGATTCGCCCCAATGTTTACATGGTGGAGTTTGGGAGCACTACATCTTCCCTGGGAGTTGTGACACTGGCTGACTGAATCATTACGGTATTCAAAATCTGCACAGCTATGCTGCTAAGAGTTTGAATGGATCACACAACCGCTGGGTCATTGTTAAATTTCAGTAGTTTTACAGTAGTTTTATAATGTTTTTGAATCATTTGAAAATTGAAATCCAAGGCACATGTTCAGACAATCATTATTTTTACGAATGACATTTACAGTTTGACATTTACATTACCTTTTTTACTGTTAGCAATGGCTTGGATTTTTATTTTTAAAATTTTTTTTTTACATTTATGGAACCAAGAACACCACCGGTTGTTATTAAAAATACACTGAATGAATACACTGTATGAAATAGAGGCTGGAGCTGATTTCTTTCTAGCCAAGTCAGTAGTTACAAAGCCTAACTAATTACCCTTGGTGAAATGCCCCTAAGCTTTCATGTGCATTGGGGTTAATTTATTTAAGCCTGCTTTGCTGACACATCCATAACACTATAGTATAGTAATTGTTTTGAGTGTTGGAAAATCGTATTTACGATATAATTAATAAATATGTGCTACCTGATAACATAAAACATTACTTACAACCAAATGAGTACTCAAACCATGTTACAGTCCTTGAGTTATATCTTGCCCTCACCCCATTTCTACAGCTATGCGGGCCACATACCAGCTGAACACATCTATGCATTTATGGTCTTCAGAGGCACGGCTGGTCATAAAGGATGCCTTTTAATTTCTCAGAATTTACAAGGAGGTCATTCAGTTTTAAAAGCATTGGTGATAAGGACTGCTAAATACTGACATGGATTTGATTTACATGTGTTACAATAATGATATGTAGTTATGTGATTTAATCTTATCTGCATGAATGTTTACAGAATGTTAAACGGTGAGTGTATGCATGGTTGCGCTTGTTTTTAAACATTTATGATGATTTTTATGTGCATCCTGGATTTATATGGATTCCGAAAATTCCAAAGGTGCCTCAGTATGTGTGTGTGTGNGCCCCATATGAATGCCACTCTAAATGGTGGAGCCAGAGATGAAGGACATGCCCCCCCTGCTAATGCACACGTGAAAGGGACACAGATGCGTAACAGAAATATTTCAACAGCTCTATTTTGGTTAGCCATTCACAAGAGAGCATTCAAACCATAAATCTATCATCCAAAAATCATAAAATGGCTTTTCTTCTCTGGCCTTGCCACACAGCTCACTCTCCCTTTTTCTCATCGACGTCAAGGTAGGTTTGGATTATGACTTGTCTTATAAGGCTAGATATGAGATGGTGTCAAAGAATATTAGCTGCCTGGATTAATTGTGACTAAGTTATTGTACTTACAACAAACTCAAGCACTTTGGGTAAATAATATCATTTGTCTGGAAACCTCATACTCTCAGTAATTGAAGTACTAAACTGGATTGCTCCTTGTAGCTAGGGTGGTACCAATATGTATCTAAGTATACAAGTGTACATAACAATACAAGTACAATACATCACTGGTGACTTTCGAAATGATATTTTTTGTTAATTTCCATGTTCTGTATACGTTAAAGGGTCTATTTTCTCCAAGCAGGTTCAAAACATGGACCCACACCAGTGACAAGGAAAGATGTAGTCCCTTTATTTCTGAGAGTGTATGTATGATAGCAGGAATTATACACGGATTGTAAAGAGTATATGAGCACTGAAAGGTCTGCTGAGGCTAATTTTGAGGGAAAGTGTGTTGTGAAATACTCCAGCTGGTTCTTGGTGCTAGTCAGCAATCCTGATTGGAGGAATGTAACTATAGACCCAAATGGCGTCAGATTTACGCAACGAGGAGGCGCAGGTGAGCGTAAACACTGCGCAAACTGCGCTTTAGTCTGGCCAGTAAATCTGCTCTGTGTGAGGCGCAAACTGTGATTTAAAAACAGCTGTGAAATGATGGAAATGAGAGAGCTGAGAACTAAAGAGGAAATGCACATTCAGGGGCAAAGATAAATGTGTTAATAAAATGTTAACGGTTAATACGGATGATATGCTATTGGATCCCCAGTTGTTATTTTCACTTTAATAAAACTATCTGGGTAATACTGCAAGCAAATATTAAAGCAATTTTCACAATTTCTTGTGCTTGATTGCGGCTGGTATAACAACAAACTGTCCTGTTTGGTATGTGCAATTTCTTTGTTAAACGTAAGAAAAGTATTTGGTCATGGTGTATTTGGGTTGCCAGATCTGCATAACATTATTATTAAACATTTCGTATTCCCGAATAGTTCTTTAACCAAGTTACCAAATGGTTAAGTATTCTGTCATAAATAAAAATATCTATGAGTGGTTAAAAAAATTAACCAGGAGGTATAAAGCATCCCAATTCTGCGTGAAATCTAGTGTGGACCGTTGACGTGTATCGCGATTAAATTTGGACAAAAATCTCCTGTTACTACGCGTTTTGAACAGCGATTAATCCCAAAGTTTATATGTATATGAACTTTGTAATCAGCCGCACTTCCGGTTTCTCCAGCCCTTTTGCGCAGTCATGGGGGACAAAAGCGCACTGAACTGCGCGTTTAGACTTGTGCGCCACATCCAACTGTGAATCTGCACATTTTAATATTTTCCATGCTCTCAGTACACTCGTATCAACTAATCAGCTAATCAACCCTTGAATGTGCACTAAAATGGGGGTTCTCCAGGAGCAGGTTTGCAAGTACACACAGCACACTGTTCAGCCTGAATGCTTGACCTCAGACCCACTGCTGCTGTGGACCAGGACTTACCTCAAGCCCTTCGTATCTGCTCCTTTATTAGCTCTGCTTTTACATGCTTCCATAATCACCTGTCACTCACTGGCTGGTGGCATGGGGTCACTAATTTTAAGCAAGACCTGTGTTGGATTGACTAAAAGAACCAGTAAAATGGGGGAAGAGTCGCATAACCTTCTATGACAACATTCTTGGGTTGCAAGGACAAAAGGTAGACAGGCTCCTGTCAATAAAGATTTCAATCCTGGGAGCCAAGATTTAAAGGTTCAAGGCTGCAGCTGCTAGTGTATCTGGGAGAGAGGAAGGAACGGTAGCAATGTTCAAATATAGCCAGACTGGAACACTTATAGCACCTCCTGGCCTTCAATTAAGCAACTACAATAAAACGAACAAATACACAGAACAGGACAGAGATCATCATGTGCAGGTCTATATTCAGTCTGTTGGAACTAAGATAAAGCTGTGCGCGTGCCTGGCTAAAATTCGACAGACTTGCTTTACGTCACTGGTATTGTTTCCTAATGATTACCAAGCAAGTTGCACATACTTTCCTACTAGATAAGGACTGATTTAACT
Source organism: Pangasius macronema (assembly GCA_037577455.1). NCBI lineage: Eukaryota > Metazoa > Chordata > Actinopteri > Siluriformes > Pangasiidae > Pangasius > Pangasius macronema. The sequence goes on along the minus strand of CM074951.1, from coordinate 21,064,525 downwards.
GTATTTATTTAGCATCAGTAACAATGCGTTTTCCTTTTCTTAAAGGGCACAAAGAGAACTATGTCTGAAGGGTAATGTGACAACCTGTTTCTGATTATATAATAGTAATGATTATTAGTCAAAGAAATGTTTATTCATATTAATCAATATTTGCTCTCTTTTTTGTTTTTTTCCCCCACTTTACATAACAACACAGACCGGTAAGTTGAGCCATGCAGTCTTCTACTTCACAGTTGTTTCACATCACAATGCAATGCCATTTTTAAAATAGCCTTTAACCACTTTATCTCCCACTGTACATGTAATTTCTCTCTATATTTCTCTATATTTTGTGTTAGTTTTACTGCAGTTCCTCAATAATTCATGGTAGTTACTGAATACCATGCTTTAGGATAGTAACGCTGAGTAATGAGCTGGGAGTTTAAGAGGTTAATAAATGGAATAGTAAGTACAAAGTAAATTAGTTATTATATAAAAGAAAAAAAGTGAAAGTCTTTTTCTTGTTCTAGAGTCGGTGTGCCCGGCTACTCCTAAAAGTGAGTCCCATTCTTATATATTATGCCCGGGATGAAACATGACAGGGCATACATGCTGTTATAGGAAAATAATTCACAACAGAGTGATGCGATCCCGTCTCGAAGTGAACTATTTTCCAGTAACAGCAAATCATGTGTTTTATTCCTATTATATCACAGCAAATTATCAACTATTATCATTTTTAATTAATTAATGAATGACACATGATACTTTTTATATGCCATTTATAGTTACATTTAATGCTGTTTTATTTAATGTCCACAAAACAAGTTAGTTCCTGATATCACTTATGTTATAACAGCTACAGTATAAACAACCCCTCTCTTTTCACTCTCTTGAATTTAATAAGAAAAAAACTGCAGCTTGTCATGTTGGAAAGTTTACAGACTGTTGCAAAGCACTGATACTGGAGACTCCTTCCATAAATGTTAAATAAGTGTCTCTTTAAAACAACCTTCACCATATCTGTGATTATATGACTTTCTTCGTTAAATGACAAGACACTTTTTAGTCTGTTTACTTTTAACCTTTTAAATACACCTCGTAGACGGTATGTTAAGGAAGACTTACTTGATAATGATGTCTCTACCATTGAATATTATATACAATATATTAGTTGGCACATCTGTCAGAGGTACTGTTACAGAAGGTTAAACATCATATATATTCTGACCAATCCGAATAGAGAATTCAGCAGCACTGTGGTGTAAATCAAGTGATTGAATCAATTGTAAATCAAGTGACTCACTGTTTAAATTCTTCCTCAACAGGGCAAGCTGCTGAAGAAGGCAGCGTCTATGCTTGTAGCTGAGAAAGAGCAGAGCAAGCGTGACAGGGAGAGTGCCCTGAACGAGAGAGTCCCTCCACTCAAACTCTCTGGATTGTCTGTACAAGAGCTGCAGGTAGACACAGTCTATCACACTACTGCCAGTAACGTATGAAACGGAGCTTTGTAAAATCCTGACAGTCAATAATTTCAAAAATGTCTTCACAGGAGCTCTGCAAAGAACTCCACCGCAAGATAGACACCGTCGATGAAGCACGATACGACCTTGAAGTTAAAGTGGCCAAAAATGAAAAGGAGGTACAGTATTGTGTTCACATGCCAGCACTGATAAAAATTCACTAACAGGGCTAAGACCCTTTGTCTTTCAAAGATAAAAAGACATCAATATGAGGTTTAATTTTTGGCATCCACATCAGAATATTTGTCTTAAAACTGATTATTTTGGATTTTTATGGAACCAACGCAACAGCACCACCAATGGTCATAAGAAATATACACAGAGTAGTATGAAGAAGCAAGGCTGGGGCTGATTTCTTTCTAGCCCAGGCTGTAGATTTAGATCTTATTACACAGAGTGAAACACTCTCGTGTAATATGGTCATGGGTGTCGTGAACGTGTACAATGTGGATTATTTATTCCGTCATCCTTTTTCCACAAAAATGCCTATTAAAAAACATGCATTGTCCAATTAAAATACAAATGACACAAAAAGAAAAGATGACAGAACTGTAAATTTAGTCTTTTTTTGGTTTGAAGAAAAATACTACAGCTTTTCTGTTTACTATGTTTAGTATTCTAATGGCAGCATGAACACAGTATGGCAGTGCAGACTGGAAACACTTAAAATGCAGCTGCTCATCTGCCTTTAACTGTGTGTGTATGTGTTATAGTTTGCTCTAAATCATTCTTATTATGCCATTGATGAGATCTCGTGATATAATATATTGCTCAACGCTAATAATTTCACTGTCAACTTGTTGATAGATATTAGATTTTAGTCTCCCATCTAATATCGCCCCCAGACATCACTGCACATCAGCGTATCTGAGTTTGGATTAATGAATATAGAAATACATATTTGTAGGACAACGGTTTACTTACATTCAGTTCTAAGACCCAATTCTCTTATGAAATAGTTCAGCTTTTGCATTGTTTACATTAATAAGTGCAGTAGAGTAACCTTTCAGTTTGTTCTAACTATTATTCCTATATTTATACAAGTTTTTTTTAATGAGTTATATATAAAATAGGTATTTTATCTTATCTTCATAGTTGTATGTGCATGATGAAAGGTATACTTGCATATCGTATGAACATCATCGACATTCCTGCAGACACTGACTGTAAAATCTTGCCATTGTGGGATTTATAGTGAAAGAACCGGCAATGCAGGAGCGGTACTAAGAAGAACGCAGAAGTGTATATGCAATAAGCCCATTCACTCAAAACATTGTTTAACCCTTAAAAATCCCAGGATCCAATTATTGTGTCTAAAGACAAACTCCTTACTCTTATAACTACACACTGTTCCTATTACAGTCACTGCAATGAACAAATCATTGAGAGTAGCTCCTAAATAATGAAATATCTGGTGGGAATTGAAGGGGTTGATCTGAAGATCTTCAGTAACACAAATGCTGTTTTGCTGTAGATCCAAACGCTGACGCAGAAGATAGGAGAGATAAAGGGCACCATGAACAGAACCAAACTGAAGAGGGTGAAGAAATCTGCCGATGCTATGCTGGGTGCTCTGACTGAATCCAAAATGTCATCGAAGGCAGACTTTAAAGCCAACCTGAAGACAGTCAAGAAAGAGGAGGAGAAGGTAAGCTTTAAGATGGCGCTACATCAGGAGATCTGAGTTATTAATGAGTCAGTATCAAGAACATTGTGTTCAAGTGAGCACTTCTCATTACGAGCTTCTTTCCCACAGAAAGAGGAGGTGACTGACTGGCGTAAGAACGTGGAGGCCATGTCTGGTATGGAAGGCAGGAAGAAGCTGTTTGATGCTGGTCAATAGAAGGGTTATAGATGCAGAAGGGTCCGCTGTAAACATGTTAGAATGGCTGACTGTTTCATGTTGTGTAATATTGTGTCATAGTTAAGCAATATTAGCTGCAAACTCATAACAAATAGATGGCATACTCAAGAACAAGGTGCCCCAAGATAAGAAGACATCTTTGTGGAAACTGAAGGAAATCTAAACTGTGCATATTCAATTTGCTTGTAAAATTAATTGTGATCTGTGACTTTCCTTGTATTTATGACTGTAGATAAACCTTTTGTGTCCCAAAGTTGTGTTGTGTCTCAGAACATGCTGACCCTTATGTCAAAGTGGCTCATGTCAGCATAAATGTATCCTATATACATTTTCTTCTTTCTGTGTTGCATAGAAATACACTGTGTGCAAGCATTGTAAGATGGCGGATATCGCAATCCTTTTTGGTCACTTGGAAATACAACTCACAGTGTAATGGCATTCCACAATTAAATATGATACAATGTATTAATGAAATAGGTGTGTTTTTTTTTCCCATCCAGTGCTCTCATTTGATCACAAGATCTACTTTCATTCAAGCAAAAGTGTTGCTGTGTAGCTACTAAAATATACCAAATGGGGTTCGACATACCACATATTGTTTGGCTATGACACTACTTACATTGTGTCCATTAAAAAAAAAATCATTTTATTGAGCCAGGTTCTACTCAATCAAAATTGGCTTAGAAATCATAAGCAAGTTTAAACCTCAGTGTGTGGTTTGCATTGCACATATTCATTCTGGAAGCCTTCGCCCCTTGTAGGGTCAAACAATGGGAAAGAAGTTGACCCAGGTAGTGGGCAGGCTAAGTAAAGGGAGCTTCAAGGGGTCTAGTCTATTTTAGTTCTCCACTCACAAGAGGCCACTGAAGCCATAAAACCTGAACCAGCATTGTCTCATTGTTGCATTGCCACCCGCTCTTCACTCTCTTGGGATTTTCCCGTACAGATCAGGTATGTCTTCACAACTTTACTGAATGTTTTAAGGAACTAGAATAAAGATCGGTGTATGAAATTAACTCTGTGGTTTATTTCTATGACTAGTAGAATCTGAGATTTTAGAGGTTTGATTTTTCTCATGTAATTTGGCATAACATAGACACCTCTAATATCTGTTAAGCCTTGTCAAGTTGTTATTTAACTTTAAGTCAACTTTAAATTAAGTAACCATTTTCTAATGTTCAACGTTTTCCTCTTTTTTTCTTTTTTCTTTTCTTTTTTTTGGTTGTGTTGCTTATTTACCCCGTATTGTTAATCTTAACACATTTTGAATAATACTGATTGACTATATGTTAATACAGATATTCTTTACCTAAACATAAACACATGTTTTGGCAAATGTACAAGGATATACTGTATGTCTCTTGCAAAGTCATAGAAGGGTACTTATGCTTGTGAAAAAGAATGAATGACTTGGGCTTACAATTTCTGACAAAAAAAAATGCAAGACCGCTACCCCAAAATTCCATTATAAATGATTTCTTTTAGCTGATTAGTCACACAGTTCTCCGATTTCCTTTTTTTTTTTTGAACAGGAAGTCGCAATGTCTGAGGCGTAAGTAATTCTCTAGTCATGTCTAATTTCATCACACATTTCATTGATGGTTTTCAACATTTTATAACTTTCTTGTCATCTTTCTAACCAATAATCTACAATTCAAGACCGGTGAGTCTGCAAAGTTCAACTGCATCTTTACAGTAGTGGTGGTTTTCTTCTAAAGCAATAGAGAATGCTAAGAGAGTGCAATTTACTACTAAATCAATGGAGAATGCTGCATTTGTTTAGTATATCAACTGGAGTCCACTAGCAGTACTTTATTTATTCTATTACTAATACTAGTAAGATCACTAATAATCTTTAATTACAACAAAACAAAGAGCAAATGAAAGTTAACGCCTTAACTCCTTAAACTCCCAAGACCAGATTTTCATTCCTTTCTCTCATTTTTCTATTAATGTCACTATAGCTACTGAATTGTTTTAGTAGTTACTGAATAATAACTGAATTATAAGCCAGGAGTTTAAGTGGTTAATATATTTCACTAGTAGGAATCTGTGCCGGCTCAACACTGCTATTGTGCGCCCATATTTTTAGAAACAGAAACCCAAGATTTCAGCATCCCGAAGGTTGTTCCTGAAGGTTTGTCTTTACGTTTCTTCCTTCCAGAAATGCACAGAATTTCCCACTGGTGCATCTTGCACATTAATGACCCAGAAATGTAAAATTAGAAATTATAGTAGAGTTCAAAATGGCTGATTGTCTTCTCAGACTAAAATACTGAAGAAGGCAAGTTCACTGCTTGCAGCTGAGAATGAAGAGAAAGAGAGGGAGAGAGAAAGAGTCCTGAGCGAGAGAATTCCTCCTCTGCAACTCTCTGGCTTGTCGTTGCAGGAGCTACAGGTTGGGTCTGATGACTGATGACATTTTCTGTAAATTGTGCTAATATTTAAAAAGCCAATTATTATTATATTATATGTGTACACATCTTTGATGTAAGTAAACCTGTCCACATATTCTGTTTGTCAGCCTACATGGGGAACAATTATTTTCCTTAATGTTAGCTCTGGCTGCAAGGCAAATCACAAGATTTTTACATTTAACACTTTATAGAAGAAGTCTCCGGTGTCAGTGCTTGGTAATAGCAGGTTTTCTGCCATGGGAAAGTCTTCAGAACGGAGGACTTTTCACTTTCTGGTTTCTTAGTAACAATGACAAGCTGTGTAGTTTAATCTTATTAACTATAACAAAGTAAAAGAGCGGCTGAGGAGGGAACGACTAGTTATATCTGCTATTATGTAAGTGATACCAGAACTAACTTGTTTCACAGATATTCCACAACATTAACTGTGATCAAAAAGTATGACATGTTTATTTATTAATAAATAAAAAATTATGATCATTGGCAAATTGTGGTATTAGAGGAATAATAGTTGCAGTTATTGGAAAATAACTGACTTTGTGGGGGGCATCACACCATCCCACTGGTGATTATTTTTCTTAAATAAGGCTATTGTCTAAGATCTATGACAACATTATTTACTTCTGTGTGTTTATTCCTCAGGCAATATGTAGAGAACTCCACCAAAAGACCGATGTGATAGATGAAGAGAGATATGATATTGCAGTCAAAGTGGGCAAAAATGACAAAGAGGTACAAATTCCATATAAGATATAAGATTACATATCATACAATTTATTTACTATTATTATAAAAAAGCACAGCTGAATCACAGCTGAATCACATAGTGTTTATGTTCTTTATTAGCGCATTATTAATGTAGTCAACATGCTGATATTTTCTCAATAAAAAAATGAAATTGTTGGCCTCAGATTGCAGAGCTGACCCATAAAATCACTGAACTCAAAGGGAAAATGAAGAGACCTGCTCTGAAGAGGGTGAAGATTTCGGCTGATGCCATGCTGGGCGCTCTTCTGGGAGCCAAAGTCAGGGAGTCTGTGGACTTTAAGGCCAACCTCAAGACAGTCAAGAAAGAGGAAGAGAAGGTAAGGGATAGTCCAGACAGGAAAAGGCTGATTTAATGATACTAAAATAACTACACTTACACTAAAAGGTTCTGCATCCATTAACCTACATGTAACATGTATTTATGCAACATTATATTTAATATTATACAATAATATACCTAAGTTCTTAACATTCCGAAGTTTATTTGCTAAACCTGTGGGATTTTAACTGATTACTTTTTCAAAATGGTGTCCAACTACTGTGATTTGTGACTGTGGATCTATTTACAAAATGTCTTATGGGAATTAATTTAACCCTCTACTGCATGAATTATTTATTTATTTTTTATGGATTTTTATTACTTGAATTAGTTCAAGAAATANAAAATTAAAAAAAAAAATTAGGGGGGTAGTTTGTAAATTGTTGCCATATGGCAACAATGTGCAGTAAAGGGTTAATTATATGAAATGAAAATGTCTAAAAAAAATTAGCTAAAAAAACAAACAAACAAAGAAAACTTTTTTGTTCAAAATTGTGGAGCACTCACCAGAAAAATCATATATACAATGTAAACACTTAAATCACCAATTTTGAAAGACAAACAAAAAAAATGATGAAATACTCTGAGTAATCTCAGGAACACAGTCACTTTGATGCAATTAAATGAACCATTCAGATAAAACACTGAATAAATGTGGTTAAGTTACATTTGATGTCATCATGTTTTTATAGAAACTGATGAATGATTGGGCCGAACATCTTGCACGTCTTCCCCCAGTCTACTCTACTGACCAATCTCTCAGAAAACAGTGGAAGAAAAATTAGCATTTGCTACTAGCTAGAAAGTAATGCTAGTCAGTCTGAGCTAGGACCGTTACTCACAAATCAGAAGATATCAAATGGTGTTAGAGTAAAATTAACTGTATCCTTTTACCATCTTTGTGTTGCGAAGTGTAGGTGTAATTATTCATTCGTCTTGTTTCAAACACTGTTTTCTTCCCCACAGAAAGAGGAGGTGACTGACTGGCGTAAGAACGTGGAGGCCATGTCTGGCATGGAGGGCAGGAAGAAGCTGTTTGATGCTGGTCAATAAAACCTACACTGCTGTGTTGCAACACTGTTTTATCTAAATAAAAAGTGCACATCAGTATCCATTTGTCTTGCATGATCATTTCTGTGATCATTTATTCACACTGCTATATAAATTCTCTTCCGGATTCACCCCAAATGACCTGCAAGTCAGTATTTATAATTAATACGTGATCTTCAGTGGCATCCAAGATTCAAGATTTGTTTATCGACATGTTGGTCTATTTTCACTTTGGTTAATGGTTTATTAATCTGGTTGCAGATTCATAGTGTTGCACACAGGAATTCATCTCTACCCAAACAGAAAGATGGAGCAGCACTTTTGTCCTTTCGTCTGTCCAGCTCTCATACTTTCTAATCTGTAATCTCTCTCCACAAACACATACATTTCCAAAGTTTCAACCTTCATGCTAAGACCGCCATCAACCACCATTGTGCTCATCATCTCATAGATCACTAACTAGCCGAGTCGAATCTCTGCTGTAACTGCATCGTATAGCTGCACAGCATTCTGGAGCTTTGAGTCCAGCATTTGTTCATTTGAAACTGAACATCTCTGGAAAATGGTGAGGGATACCAATTGTTTTTAGGAGCTAACTGACAGACACTGAAAACTGAGAGTTATCCCATATGTTTGAGTTTGATTACATTTTTTATCCTATTGATCTGCACTAACAATGTCCGCCTGTGACATTAACCCACCAGACAACCACTAACTTTTCACAGGGAGAACAAAAACACAGCATTAACTAACAAATTAAAACCAGAATCATTAAACACATCACATCAACGTAAACATATTTAATGTGTTTCAGGGTGGAATTTTGCTTTAAGCTACTGCTTCAATCATGTATAGTGGTAAAAAACTTGAAAGTCTGGTGAGGCATGCTAGACTTTAAGTGGGCAGAAGTAAAGCAATCAATACAAAAAATTAATTGTGTAATTGTGTAGACAAGTGGCCTAAATGAACAAAAATGTGCTGTGCTTCATGTCTGATCAAACACACTGTGTGTATTTCTGTGTCTGAATCCTTATGACAGAATTATTTGATGCAACACCAAAGCTCATTAGACTCACAGAGTCAGATTCAGGCCAGTGCAGCATATGAACATTGTATTATTTGATACTTGAACCAGTGACCTAAGGACAAAACCTCTGCTAGAACCTGCTGCCAGTTTGATAGTTTAACGAGATCACAGCACAAAGCCATTTTAAGTAAAGGGACTTGTTGCATTTGTCCAAATGTTATCAGTGAACATTAGGACTAAAAATAAGTCAGCGGCAAAGGGCTGGTGATAATTCTTGACACCTCTGTCATGGACACAGTCCACACAGAGAGCTCACATTACAATAAGACAAAGTTTCCACCTGCTTCCAAACGTCTAAATAAAACCAGTGATTTATGCTGCTGAGATCCCAGATGAGCTGCTTGTCCATGGTGCTTGGAAATGATCACATTCATGTAATTCTGAATAATTATCCTAATTGACCTAAGAATTATTTGATGTAATCTCATTCATGTTAGTCATAACCACTACAAAATCCAGACTTACACTCTTCACACACTTTTTTGCACTACATGCATAATCCTATTAGTTTCCCTGTAGTTACTGTTTACAGTGAACTACTGAGCTATAAACTGAGATGTCCAGTGACACCTGGATGACTCTTTGGATAGGTCTTTGGACCAAACCAGTTTCCTGTCACTCTTCATGGCTCAACAATCATATCTAAATCTGCAGACAGTGGTAATACAAAATCTTTCTCAACCTACATAATATGAGTCTCTCTCTTTGTCTCAGTTTATCACAATGTGCCTCATGGAATCCAGTTTCATCTCTTGCCACCAACAGGCGGCGTCCAAACTCCACCACACCGCCGCCCCTGCATGTTCCAAGTCCAATAAAAGTTGTTTTATTACACCACTTAACTGAATCGTGTAGGGAAGCTATGCACAATGACCAGTAGAATGTCACAGGCAAAGGTCTATTTTAGTGAGGCACTCACATGGGCGTTAGAAACTATAAATCTGAATGATTTTCCTCTATCCACCTTCAGCCAGTTTGTACTCTCGCTTGACTTTTCTTCCTCAAGAAGGTACGTCTTGTTTCAGTCATTATCAGAGGATAATTTGTCAATCTTGCATGTCTGACGCCAAATAACGCATGCTTTGAATAATTATCGAGAGTGCTGCACCGAGGTTATTGGCACTTCATTTGTTGAAACCTGGTTCAGTGTTACAGTGCTGGACAAGTGAGATGGGCTCGAGCCATTCTTCACTTATTCAGATGCCACTGAAATTGGTCGCGATCCATGCTGATTTTCAACTATGCTGAAACTCTAGAGTGCTATGTGCAGGAGCCTTTCTACTGATGACAAATGATAAAATGTCTCAATGTTTTAAAGATCAAAATACAGTCTATCATCCATGATTATTTATCCAAGGGTTTATATATATATATATATAATTTCACACCTGCTAAGAGTTGTTTCATCATCATATTGCTTTTTTTTCTATACACATGAAGTCACAGAAATGAAAAAGCTGGCACTGGGTATTGATTTTCATCTCTGATGCATCATATTACTCTTTATTACTATCTAAAGTATGTGAGAAACGAAGTGGATGAAGTGCAACCTCTCCAACTTCAATTTATTTTCAGCTGAATGACGTAATGAGCGACAGTGCTACGCAACAGCACACACATTTAATACAGTGTTAGATTGAATACAATTTTAGTGCCACTGAATGTCTGGAATGATTTAGCATCATGTTTCAATAAATGTCATTCAAATGCTTTTAAAGTTGAGAGGTTATTTATATTTATTGATTTATTTATTTTGCTTTTTTTTTTTGTTCAGAAACAGGACTCACAAGGACAAATGGCTGACGCGTAAGTGATACTACAAATGAAACAAATATGAAAAATTCTATCAAAATCGTTTTTACTTTTAAGTGACTTCCTGCCATCTTTCTTTTTCTTCCCCTCAAACAGACCGGTGAGTTTCAAAATATTCAAATGAAAGTGAACGAATCATGATCTTATTAGTATTAGTATGAATATTAGTATTAGTATTAATCTGGATTAATAATGAATGAATGATAGAACCTCATAACACTAAGCTCAGAAAATGTATGTAGTGTATTGGATGCAACATATAACATATCATGCATGTGCTCAAAGTTGCAATAGTCTATTTTTTTCTTACTTGTACTTGTATACCCTTCACTCCGCCCCATTTCAGTCTGTTCAGAAAGGAAAATATGGCATAATCTTTTAAACACCCAGTACAGTCAGATACCTTTACTGCAAGCAAAAAACAACAACAAAAAAAAAAATGCAGTGTCTCCTAAAACTAGTACTTTTCCAAGATAAAGAAATACATTTTTTAAAAAACCTAATGAAAAGAAACATAGCAAAACTACAGGGTATCCCAAAAGTCTTCAGACATAGGGAAAATTAACACTTTTTAGCAAAATGTAACTTTATTTACAAAAAAAATCCTCTACATGATTGCCATTTCTTTGTAAAGACAAAACCCACGGAGTCGTCTCTGCCAACTTTGGCTCCCAGGTTGGCAACAGTGTTGTGTGTGATGTGCTTGCCATGTTTCCTGTTAAAATCCATTACAACCTTGCGACAGCTTCCTGATCCAGCCATGAGAATGAATGTAATCTGTATAAAGCATTGATACCTTTACCACTTAGAGATCCAGGTAAGTTCATGCTTTAGATGAACCAAAAGTATGTAGCTAATGCTAGCTAACTCCTGTGTAGCTAACACTGCTAACTAGCAAACATGATCAGCTGATCATGGGAGATCATTACCAAAAAAATAGGACCACGAAGGCATGCTTGGCCATTTGAATCGAGTTTCACGTGTTTATATTGTTATAACTTGGATATCAAGCAGTTGAATGGGTGAGTAGGCAAAGCAACGCGTTAGGCTAAAATGCTAACACCATCAGCCATCTAATTGAACACTGCTGGCCACTGTAGATCCTGGCAGTGTGCCTTTGTGTACATGGGTGGTAATGGGAGGTGGATGCAATAAGTAAGGCAATGAAGTTTCAGTGTTGTTGTACTTCACCTACTTAAGCACTAGACCACCAATCTGCACGAATGCACCTTTAATGCACATGTACAAAACAGAAACGTATAAATGAGGTGCCAAGTAATTGTAACATTTTGTCCAATCAATATCATATTGAATTTGTGTTTTATAAATCCCTCAGAGAAAGTCCAAGATTTCCTCAGGACGTCGGCTGGGGTTGAAGGTGAGAATAAATAATTACGCACACAGTCAGTTTATACTTGGTAGTTTTTTACTGAGTCCGTTTCCTTATAGATCAAGATGCTAACCACAGCCCAGGAGATGCTGATAGTAGAGAAGGGAGAAAAGAAGAAAGAGAAAGAGGTCACACTGAGCGAGAGGGTTCCACCTCTAAAGCTCTCGGGTCTGTCTGTCCAGGAACTGCAGGTAAAGTTACAGCCATCTTAAAGCTCCACTATTTATCATCTCATTTTAATCCAAGTTTAGTTTTTTTTTCCTCTTTTGGTTCAGGATCTTTGCAGGGATCTACATCACAAGATTGATGTAACTGATGAGGAACGCTACGACATTGGAGTTAAGGTGTCCAAAAATGACAGAGAGGTAAAAGGAACTATGATGGTAGTTCAATATTGATTATGATGGTAGTTTATTCCGGGCATTCAACTGAGCACAGATATTTGTTTTGGGAAAGGAGAAATATTATAGCCAGGTGAGAAAACTGGCGCAAATTCAGCATGTAGCGGGATGGTAGTCCCATTCCTGTAGTAACATAGATGACATGAAGCGTGTCCTCTAGACATCAGTTTGCACTAATAATGCCTATATAATTTAAAATAAAAAAAAATAGCATAACAGTTCAAAATTGGGGTGTTTCCTGGGACAGATAGAGGAAATGACCCTGAAGATCATCGAGCTGAAAGGCAAGATGAAGAGGCCTACGCTGAAGAGAGTGAGGATCTCGGCCGAGGCTATGCTCAGCGTCCTATTGGGTGCCAAACACAAGGAGTCCTTCGACTTCAAAGCTAATCTGAAAACAGTGAAGAAGGAGGAGGAGAAGGTAAGACCATTTATCTCTCGTGTCTATCACTAAGAGCTCCAGGCTGAATCTGCAAAAACAGCATCAGTGTTGGACTGGGACTAATGCAGCCCTGATGAAGTGCTAATGCAGGGCTAATGCAGGGATCAACCAGGGATAAATCAGGGATAACGTAAGGCTAATGCAGGGCAAATGAAGGGATAAAGCAGGGCTTATGTAGGGTGGAAACAATGTTACTTTGACACCATATTCCCAGGGTCTTGTGTTTCAGCCCCATGTTGCATCAATCCAGTATTAGAACCAGCGCATTAATATAAAGCCGGGATTTGGATTACAGCTGGTAGTACTGTCAGAGCTGCTGTTATAGAAAATGAATCAACACCTTCTGTCCAGTCAGAATCGAGAATTCAAGAGAACTGTGGAATAATCCTAAAAGAAAGCTTATAAATAAAGGAATGTTGTTAAAAGAATGAACAACAATATGACATAACCACATGGACCCCGATTACTAACAATAATTGCGACCACATAGAAAGGATGCAACCAAAAAAACAATGATCATATATAACAAAAAGCTGAGACACTCTGGGCTTTGTCTCACTGTACTGCAGAAAGAGGAGGTGACTGACTGGCGTAAGAACGTGGAGGCCATGTCTGGTATGGAGGGCAGGAAGAAGCTGTTCGATGCTGGACAATAAAAGGTAAATATTGTCAGATGTAAGAGGCTCGGATGGGCACGTCTTAAGAGCTCATAATACATAATAATATGAAATACAGGAATCAAAATTGTGGCATTTAATTCATTCCATTGTAAAGTTTCAATCTGTGCACTGTTAGTTCTTTTTTTTCTGAGATTTTTGTAAGTTATAGTATTTTAATCTCTGCACCTTTCAGGTCACTGATGAACTCGATATTTGGTGACAGCTACTGACTGAGAGCTGAATGAAGACAACACTAGATAAAACACTTAAAAGGTTTCATCAAAATTAGAGTTTGAAGAGCTTACTTCAATAGAAGTACTGACTTCTATTGTGATGTGAAATAACATGAATGCCTTATTTTCTAAGGCATGCTTTTAAAGAATAGCATGGCGGCTTAATTATTTGTATAAGCATGCTGTATAACTAAGTGTTGGAATTGTATATATATATATTTAGAGAGAGAGAGAGAGAGAGAGAGAGAGAGAGAGAGATGTATTAAAAGTAGAAATTCATAAGTGTGTGCTGCTATAGCATCTGATACTCTTGTATTCTTTGAAAACTAGACACTGCAGTTCCTGTTTCAGCCTAATGATGGTGGTCTAAAGCCACTGAGTAAATGCAGCAGTGTGTTAGAGTCTGGTGTCTGTCAGTGCTCTGTCTCTGTTAAGAAGCTAAAACAGAAGTAACTGAGCAAGTTGAGCTTTTAATTTGGTGAGAAATGAATAGTATTACTTCTCATAACTTTTAATTCAATGTTTAAGACTAAAGTGAATTGTGTAACTAACTTTGCAATTAAAATCTCCTGCTTTTACAGTTGTCCCTCCTTTTTATTTACTCTTTAATACCCACGAATCTTGGTTCTGCTAAAATACCCACACTATGTGTGTGTGAACAAATTTGCTCTGATCAGTTCAGTTGAGCCACTTTGCTCACCCTTCCTCCAGTGAACTATTGTCTAGGTCATTATTCTCTGGGCAGGACATTCACAGACAAGACCCTGCACAATTTCTGAGCTAGAACAGAGGGTACCGAGGCTATTTTAGTGACCCACTCACAAGGGCTTCGGCCTCTATAAATATGCCGCCTTTCTTTGTTCGCCACTCTGAAGTCATTCATCTGTCCTCTGGAAGGTAAGTTGGATTTTATCTTCATGTCCTGGTCAAGTCTTAACAGCAGTAAGGTTAAGAGTCTGGACTGTGATCTGTTGTATACAGCACAGTTTGCTTTCTGGTTAATAAATATTGTACTCTACAATAAATTTGACTATTCTACGTACATACATGCATGCATACAACAAAATTAATTAAATTTACAAAATGAATTTGATTAAACAGTTACAGGATGTAGCCTGATGTAATTTGATTGAAGAGTTACAGATGTAACAAAAATAATTAATAAAAATAAAATAAAAGGATATTTTTTATCTCTTGATAGTAAATAAAAAAGCAAAACAAAACCCAAGAGGTCGACATGTCTGAGGCTGGGTGAGTATTTCCAAATAATGACTGTCTTTTGTATTTTTCATTACATTTTTATGTACTATAAAACTTAATTATGATCTATATTTATATATGTATGTAAATATTTAAATATGTATATTTATTTAAAATGTATATTTATATAAATTTTAATATTTATTTTATTGTTATGCTTGTTTCATGGTTCATCACGTCAAATGGCTTCAGAGGGGTGAGTAAGAATTACAAGCATAAAAATAAATGTCCTCTGGATGCTCTTTACAAATAAAAGTGCCATTATTTTGCTCACATTTATAAGCCTATGCCAAAAGAACATTTCACTTAGCATCCTTTCTATATGGTGTGCAGCATTTCTGTCTGTAGTACTTACTGCGCTTTTTATTCCAGCAGAAACAAAAGCCAAAAATTTCAGCGTCACGGCGTTTATACTTAAAGGTTGGTATTATGTAATATTTCTGAGGTAACACGCATTTAGGGCTATTTTGAAAACTATCATTACATATATGATTATTATTAATATTAGTATATTAGTAATGCAGTTTTTCAGTGTTAGTTATATGGAACTAGATAATCAGATCAGATAATTCTATATATACATGTGTGTGTGTGTGTGTGTGTGTGTGTGTGTGTGTGTGTGTGTGTGAGTATACACACACACACACATACATACAGAGATAGAGAGAGAGAGAGTGAGAATGAGAGACTACAGTGAGCGCTTCTCTGCTCATGAGCTTCTTCATGAACATTGTTGTATCAGTGCCATCATATCAAATGGATCATGTCTCTAGTAGCACAACAGACAGTGTGAATGTAAATCTTTTTTATTGAGCCTTTGCCAACAGTATTCCTACTGCAGAGCTCAGATCCTAGAGTCACGTACAGTTGCCATTGTTAAATCTAATATCAAGCTCTGGTGAAACCCATCCAACCAAGAAACTACATAAATTAGAGGTAGACTTGGAAAAGTAGAAAAACAAAGAACTATAACTGAACAAGGTCACATTGTTGAGAAATGCAGTGATGTTAAAAACGACACCAGGGATTTATATATACATGAGTAATGACACACAGAGCAAGACACACAAGAGACAGGTGCGAATATTCATCATGCACTGTGATGTACAGAGCAGAAGCTAAAGAAATCAGGGAGGATTGCTAAGGGGTGTGGTTGGATGTTTTGCATACACCCGATGCATTATTAAAATTGTATGCAAACAGTAAATGCAGAGTCTATTGCATGTATGTGGAATGTGGGTTTGATTACAATATAGTGAAGTAACAGGTGAAAGTGTGTATTAGTAGAAATAAATTATGGTAACTTGGGTAAATACATAGAACTTAAATATAGACAACTTGTCCTGTATTTGCTTGCTGTGTGTTAGTGATTTTAATCTTTCCCAGGCATTCTTATTGCCATAAATATGACAATAATTGTAGAATTAATGTTTACAAAAACTGCAAGATGTTAGTGCTGCTTCATTAAAACCGTCTTGTGATATGAATGTGTAAATAGTACAAATCATCTGGCACCAGACCTTACAGGGTTTGGTAGGGTCAGAATTTGAGCGCAGGATTTAGTCTGGTTTCAGTGACCTATTTTTCTTTGTTTGCCAACTCAGCTCTGACCTCAGTCACATCTCTAGTACTTTTGTGTAATTCATGCAGACTTAATGCATCATATCTCCCTCACACTGATTTCACTCAGCATTGTAGTGTTATATGTAATCTTCACCAAATCCCTTATGTATTAGGAATCACATATATTGAGAAACAGAGAAACTGTAAAGCCAATATATTCATTCATTCATTCATTCATTCATTCATTCATTCATTTAAGCTAATTCATTTTACGCCAACAAACTGATAAGATTGTGCAAATGTGCACCTGTACATGACACTACCAATGATCAATTTTTACTCATTATTCCAGACCAAAATTCTGAAGAAAGCTAGCACTTTGCTGGAGGAGGAGAAGAAAGAGAAACAAATTGTGAGAGAACAAACCCTCAGTGAAAGAGTGCCTCGTCTCACGCTGAGTGGCTTATCACTGCAAGATTTACAGGTGCCTGTAATCATCACTCATAAACCATAAATCATATATAAATCATATAAATTCAATTCAATTCATTTTTACTTGTATAGCACTTTTTTACAAAGGTCATTGCCTCAAAGCAGCTTTACACAAACAAAAGTATAGTGAAGTGTGTGTGATATCTCTGATGAGCAAGCATGGCGACAGTGGCAAGGAAAAACTCCCTGAGATGGTGATAGGAAGAAACCTTGAGAGGAACCAGACTCAACAGAGAAC
>CM074951.1:21010776-21022455 GCA_037577455.1 Pangasius macronema | reverse complement strand
AATATTTTAAAATCAACAAGCTGACACAGCTTTTTTGTTTTCTTGTGGCAAAGAAATTGAAAGAATCTTTTTTTTTTACAAACTTTGTTTTTTATGGTTTCATTTTACATTTATTTCTTTCTACCATATCTATATTATTATTAGTACTAGTAGTAGTAGTAGTAGTAGTAGTTTATATTATTGCATTTATATGTTGATTCTGTTATTGTTGTTGTCAGTGTTGTTAAGCAGAAAGAATAGACCAGTAGAAGAGGTGGAAGGTAGAAGACATTGAGGAAGACAGAAGATGTGTAGGGTGGGTGTGTAGGGGCGATGCAGCATTTGCCTTTTCTGGTAGTTGTCAAGAGGGGAAAAGTGAGCAGGGATTGTGTTGGACAGCAAAGACATAATGCAGACTGTCGGAAAGATTAGAATAGTCCTTTGTCAAATTTTCATGTACTTTAATAACCCCTGTGCTGTCTATTCTGTCTCCCAGTGAGGACACCAGAGGATTTTCTGCACCAGACACCATGGATGAGGACTTTGAACACCGCAGGGAGCTCCGGAGACAAAAGCGAGAAGAGATGCAACGAGAAGCAGAAAAGTAAAGTGCACGACCCACACACACACACACACACACACACACACACACACACACTGACACTCATTCTTTCGAACTCATTCTTTCACTCTCATGTCAGTTAATAGAACGCTGGGCAATATGTAAGGAATAAAACACTTGGGGACAATCAGTAATAGTGGTGTGATGAAAGTGGAGTCACTGCCACTCCAAAGTGGATTATTTTCCAAGAAGCCTTTATTCGTGATACGAGGGTACAAGGAAAACCTGCATCGAGACTCTTCTCTGTTCTGGTACCAAGGTGGTGGAATGAACTTCCCCTAGATGTCCGAACAGCTGAGTCACTGGCAGTCTTNGATGGTATTCCTAGTTTGTGACCTAGTGAGCCAATAGCAGAATGTATTTTTGATAGACTTCAAAGCACTATTGTAAGACGCTCTGGATAAGAGCATCTGCCAAATGCCATAAATGTAAATGTAAATGTGATATATATCATTCCAGCACAGTGAAATTTATTTCTACACATATCCTAGCTTGTTAGGAGGCTGGGGGCAGCCATGATACAGCACTCCTGAAGCAGAGAGGGTTAAGGGCCTTGCTCAAAAGCCCAACAGTGGCAGCTTGAAACCCTGACAATCATATCAGTAGCCCAGAGGCTTAACCGTTGAGTCACCACTGCCAGTAAGAGCATGTCCTGAAGTGTTTTATTCCTCTTATACAACAGCAATTTACCAATGGTTACCATGTTGGAAAACTTAAAGTTACAAAGTTTTGATGCTGGAGACTCCTTCCACAAAGGCTAAATAAATGTTTCCTTACCGAAAACTTCACCATGTCAACAATTAAACATATTTTTTTAGTTTATTTATGTGGACCATCTGCTATACAGATATCATATCAACATGTCGTATCATCAGGTGTCAGAACTTTTAAAACTCACATTGTTAAATTTCACTATAACAAGTAAATGAGTAGATGTTGTACCAGTCATGTAATTTTTTTAGCGTTTGCTTGTTAAATACAATTTTTTTTATCATAATCAATTTTAAAAAAAGTTTGCATTATATGATTATATAATTAATGTTTATTTACCAAAATATGGTTATAAGTTATTGTGTATTATGACAAAGTATTGCAGTATGATAGTTTTTGTCATATCCCTCACCCTTATGTAGAGGATTCTCTATTTCTGTTTTTCTGTTTTCTCTCTCTCGATCTCACTTTGACTTTCAAGCCAAGTTGGAAAGGCCTGTGTTTCCCAATCTAAACAGCAGTCTCTCCGCTAGCTTCTCTATTCCTTATAAAGGTTGTAGCATCTGTAAATCTTTCTCTGTTGCTCTGTTGGAGTATTTACAGTCCAGTAGTTATAATATTTAACTGTAATAAAAAAAAAAAGCAGCAGCTCTGTAATGGAATGGTGCATTATGCAATGTTGAGTGTTACATTTTATGTACCATTATACACATTAGAAATTTTGGAGCAAGATATTTTAACCTCAGGAAAGTACAGCATGATCTAAAAACAGCATTGGCTTTAGGAGAGGCATTTTTGGCCCGCTGAGCATCAGACAGTGAGTCAGACAGCGAGGGTGTATTTTCTCTGGACTGCTTTAAAGCAGATTAGAGCTAGGCCTGTCAGTGCTCATTTGGGTTGCTTGCATTTCAGTGAAAAATTGTATATGGCAAATTACTTGTCCATTTATCAGCCAATACTTGCATGTTTATCATAATCTAATAAGGACAAACCCTGAACAGCCCACACGCAAGCCTCTGTGAACTGCTTTTTTTTAAAAACATTTTCAGTTTTTTTAGCTTGTTTATCATGTGAGTTGATTTGCTTGATGTGGGCTAACATGGTTGTCTTACTTATTCTGGGTCTGCTCTATCCTCCTACAAATCCCACAATCCAGCTGGCCTTATAAGGTCTGGTAGGCAGTTGTGTACAGTTGAGGATGACAGATACTCCCATGCAGCATGTGAATGTGTTTCGTGTCTGGAGGGTGAAAAACTAACATCTGCATCTAAGGGTCCATACGTTTTTAGAATGATGGTGGTGGCCTGGGAAAACCCTTTACATAGCCAAACTCTGACATTTTCAAAATACACTATATGTAAGTTTGAAAACTTCAGACCACTCTGAACTAGAAAATATTCCTCTTTTGCATGTATCTCAAGCAGAATTAAAGTTCTAGCAGTTTAAATTCTACTTACCCCCAAAAGTGAAAACAGAGAGAAATATTTTTTGAAAGATTTAATTCCAGTTCCACGGAAAGCCTACCTCTACCTCTGGTGGCTAAACTTCTTTTAATGAATATCTTTTTATTAGGTAAACATTTTTAAACTGTGTCCACTGTTGTATGTACAGAGTGTGTAAGCACTCTTCTTTCTTTTGATGGTGATGATGATATGATGATGACTCTGCAGTAGCATCGTGGACATTTTTACAGCCAGGATCAGATCACAATCTGAATTAATTAGGCTCGTGTCCATTTCGCTATGGCATGTAACTATCCAAAACTTTTATCAAATCATGACATTCAGTGGCTCCTTATACAGCTTGGTTTGTGCAGGGAGATAAAGTCGCTTCCTCTGTGGAATTAAGGACATACTGATTGTATGATCCTACAACCCATGCTAAAAGATATGTAGATGGGTGGCAAAGTAAAGAAAAAACAGTTGCCTCTGTTATGCTGTGCGAGGCATTTTTCTGGCATGGGTTGGCTCTATTTGTCTGCTCAGACAGAAGAGTCACTGCTTCTGACTGATCACCGTTATCCTATAATGAAACATTTCTCTCCTGATGGGAGTGGTCTCTTCCAGGAAGACTCCGCCCCCATCCACAGGGTACAAGGGCACACTAAATGTTTTCATGAGAATGAAAATGATGGAAATCCCATGGTATGGCCTTCACACCATCCAGTATTAACACAACTGAAAACTTGACTGAGCTTTTAGAGTGAAGTGTTAGACAGCGCTATCCACCACCATCATCAAAACACCAACTGATGGAATATCTTTTGAAAGAACGGTGTTCATCCTTCCGGTACAGTTTCAGAGAATTGTAGAACTGTAGTGGCTCATCAGCTTANGTGAAGCGTTTGTCCATATTTGTTCTGATGTTAAGGTCAAAGCATGGTTCCAATCTTCCCTCCTGGCTGTAATTCAAGCAATGAGCTACAGGAACTATTGCATTATAGAAATACTTTTGGAAGAAAGCAAACATCAAAGCTAATTACAATGCAGAGAAAGTACTTGATTCCAAGCAAATAAAGAATGTCAGCAATATGTGGATAGCAGACACGTAATCTTAAAAATATAACCACACGTGTTATTAATTACACATGGAACAGTGCCCAGGTTAACCAAATTATGAGTGATGTTTCATGGAGCGTATCCAAGTCATTTCTCTGCTGAAGTGATGCACCATTGAGAAAGAAATCTACTATTATTCTAATGTACTGTGATGAAGGCCCTATGACCATTCAAGAGTTTAAACAGGAAATCAGGCTTTTCCCTGAATCATTCTTACGCTCCACCGATGCTGCTGCCATTTCCACATCGCCTTTCTGTAACAACAGCTTTTCATTTGGAGATATGATGAATTCACAGTGGGTGAAGCCTTTTTCCTCTGTGTGCATACTGTAAGCAGTGGAGGAAGAGAAAGAACGAAAAAAGTTCTTATTGCTTTCTCATCATTAAAACATCTGATACACATTCACAGAGCATTTCTCTCCGTTGCTGCACTGTAATAAAAACAATAAACTGTATAATATACTTTATAGCTATGGAGAAACGTTGGACATCAGTTTGATGAGTTGGACTTGAGAAAGATGTTATTTAGATGGAACAGCTTTAAAGTCTTAAGCATTTTATTCATGCAAGCAAGAAAGCCCAAAGGCATGTAGTGGTTACCACATTTATGCCTTTTTTAGTGGGAAAAAAACAAGCTTTATTTGGAAGAGTGGGAAATTATTGATCAAAACGCCTGTCCGCTTCAATATAAAGTGTAAATCTAAAGTGTCCAGACCATAAGTTACTTTTGAAGAACTTTTCATTTCTAGAAGAAGCATCTAATACTGGAACATTTGAGCTCTTAATGCTTTAAACATTAGTGTCTAATGCAAACATTGATATTTTTAGAGTAAGCATATATGCAGTTGATTGTAGCTAAATAATAACCTGAGATCGTAAAAGTTTCTTTCACATTGCGGTCCAACCAAATGAACAAGTTAATGAGAAGAAAATCTCTTATTAATATAAAGTACATAGTGAATTCCATTCATTCATCTTTAGTAACTGCTTTACCTGGTTAAGGTCGCAGCAGATCCTGGCAGCTATACTGTCCTTAAAGCTGTAAGGACGTTCTCTATAATATTCAGGCCAAAGAAACTCCACATATATGCAAGTTCCTGATAACTCAGACTTTAATAAGATTAAGATTCAGCCTGTTCACTAAATTGCTTCCTCTCTCTACCCATATGATCTGCGTTGTATTGTGTATTTGACAGATATAGATAAAGATATAAATCATGCATAGACTAGATGATACCTTGAAAATCATTCTAGAGAAAACTTTTCGTGTCCACCTGACTGTCTCTTTATATGACCTTTCCAGTTTGGAAATTCCTGACCTACAGGATGGGATCGGAAGGAATATACAGGCTTGTTGTCTCTGTGTTGGATCTTTCCACCATCCGCCAACATCTGTAAATCATTGGCAAAGGGGATGAAAAGAGGAGAAGGGGGAGATAATTCCCATCCTCTATCAATGGGCCATTTCAAACTCGCTCTGTCTGTTAAACACTGGCATGCTGTGGCAAACTGAGGCCAGACCAAATTGGTTAAGCAGTGGAAGTAGGATTAAATGGTTTGTTCTCTGAACTGCACTGGTACACTGAGTGTCAGAGGCAAGAGAGAGTAGAACAGAAACTGCTCCTGGAACAAGGCTGTTTGGGCAAAATTTGGCTCATTTCTTGGCTGAACAATTACGTAAATCACCATAAGCATGCAAACGGCACTTTCCATTCTAACTATCCAAATTGCTTTCTGCCTGTTTCTTTTTCATTAAATTTAGCTGCAAGAATGTCCTTAAAATTAAAATACCAGACAATCTTGATGGTGTTTTTATCAGAAAAAATAAAAGATCTATTAATTAATATGGTCAGTGATTTTCTGCAGTAGGTATAAAATAGGTAGAGTATAAATGTAGGGGGGGGGCTAAAATTTTTGCACAGTAGTCACTTCCTCTTTCACTTGGGGAACATTTTAGCATTAATTCACCACACCAGTAAGGAATTTTTTGTCTGTAAGATGTTTTTCGAGGACAGCGGCTTATGATACCAGCACACATTCAAAGCACTGCTTAATGTCGTGGTTTTTTAAAACCAGTTGTTAGGCCATTACTAAGCTTTAAGCTTATAAGTCATCTTCTTCCATGCTCTTTAGCTTATCTCAATAAAATAAACCAACATGGATACGTGTATCTTGCTGTCTGTTAAGGGAGGGCTACCTAAAACTTGATGAGGATGATGAAGAGGCTGCTCGAGAGAGAAGGAGGCGAGCCAGACAAGAAAGGCTGCGAAACTTGCAGAACGAGGAGATTAGCAACACTGCCAAAGAACTCAACAGCACTGACAGGTACTGTGTGGTAATTTAACCGTGCTAATAGCTATAGTCTCACAGATCTCATCAATGCTAACAGCTACAGTCTCACAGGTATGAACAATGCTAGCAGCTACAGTCTCACAGATCTCATCAATGCTAACAGCTACAGTCTCACAGGTATGAACAATGCTAGCAGCTACAGTCTCACAGATCTCATCAATGCTAACAGCTACAGTCTCACAGGTCTCAACAATGCTAACAGCTACAGTCTCACAGGCCTCATCAATGCTAACAGCTACAGTCTCACAGGCCTCAACAATGCTAACAGTTTCAGTCTCACAAATCTAACCAATGCTAACAGCTACAGTCTAACAGATCTCAACAATGCTAACAGCTACAGTCTCACAGGTATCAACAATGCTAACAGATACAGTCCAACAGATCTCAACAATGCTAACAGCTACAGTCTCACAGGTATCAACAATGCTAACAGATACAGTCCAACAGATCTCAACAATGCTAACAGCTACAATCTCACAGGCCTCAACAATGCTAACAGCTAAAGTCCCACATGCCTCAACGATGCTTGCAGCTACAGTCTCACTGGTCTCAAGAATGCTAACAGCTACAGTCTCACAGGTCTCAACAATGCTAACAGCTACAGTCCCACAGGCCTCAACAATGCTAACAGCTACAGTCCCACAGGCCTCAACAATGCTTACAGCTACAGTCTCACAGATCTAACCAATGCTAATAGCTACAGTCTCACAAATCTAACCAATGCTAACAGCTACAGTCTCACAGATCTCATCAATGCTAACATCTACAGTCACAAAAAGCAATGCTAATACAGTCTCATATAACAATGCTAACAGGTACAGTGACATACAGCAATGCCAAAAGGTACAGTCCCACAGATCTCAACAATGTTAACAGCTGCATTCTCACAAATCTCAACAATGCCAACAGGTACAGTCTTATATAGCAATGCTAGTACTTGAACTTGAAGTAGTACAGTCTCCTACAACAATGCTAACAGGTACAGTCTCATACCATAATGCTAATACAGTCTCATAACAATGCTAACAGGTACAGGATGAGAAAACTCATCAGTGCTATCAGTTACAGTCTCACAGAATTTAACAGCGCTAATCTGTCCTCAAAGAGCTCAAAAGCTTGACTGCGTACAGTATCACATCTAACAGGTTCAGTCCCACAGATCTACAGAAATCTCTAATGATGGATTTTATAACAATAATTAAATAAAACAATAATCATAAAACAATATCATAAAATTCAGCAGCATTGCTGACAGATAGGCTACAGTCTCACACAAATAACCTCTTCAAAAACTTCTGATTTTTATATCTCAGGTTGACAAAGCAAGTACTAACCCGTATGGAAGCAGTCTACCTACAGTTAATCTTTTGTAATTTTGTTATCAGTGGCATCTTTGAAATAAGGAATAAAACACTCCCGTACATGCTGTTATAGAATCAGTGACAGGGTGGTGTGATGCAACCAATGCCAGTTAATGTTACACTGAAGCTGATTATTTTCATACATTTGATCAGTTTTATCAGCTTTTCATACTGATATACATTCACTTTAATAGGAACACCTGTACTCCTGCTAATTCTTGCAATTGTCAAATCAGCCAATCATATAGCAGCAGCGCAATGCATAATGCCATGCAGGTCAAGAGTTTCAAATAATGCTTCAAATAATTACAGCACATCTGCCTCAAGGTTCAGTGTGTTATGTGTTCTGAGATGCTTTCCTGCTCATCATGGTTGTTCAGAGTGATTATTTAAGTTACTGTTAGCTTCCTGTCAGCTCATACGAATCTGGCTATTCTCCCCTGACCTCCCTCATCAACGTCTTCACTGGATGATTTTTTGTTTGTTTGTTTTTCACATCATATTGTGTAAACTATTAGACTATTGTGTCTGAATATCCCAGAAGATAATTAGTTTCTGAAACACTTAATCCAGCCCATCTGGCCACCAACAAACATGCCACAGTCAAAGTCACAGAGATCACACTTTTTCCCCAATCTGATGTTTGATGTGAACATGAACTGAAACACTTGACCTGTATCTATATGATTTGCATGAATGAGCAGGTGTACAGGTGTGGCCAATGAGTGTAGAATCACTCTTAAGAAGTTACAGTATGTAGCATTTAACTATTTCTGCTTATATTCTGTTACGTTCATAATCTTGGTACATATCTCTTTACCAGTGTAACAGATACAAGTTCATCAGCACTGATTACCGCTCCAGCCACTAGTGAGGATGACCAGGCTCTTCTGGAGCGGCTGGCCAAGCGTGAGGAGCGCAGACAGAGGAGGATGAGGGAAGCCCTGGAGAGACAAAAGGAGTTTGACCCCACCATCACTGATGGAGAAGCCACTGTCACGACCACCACCAGTGAGGACAGGCCAAGCCGCAGGAGCCGTCTCAGGGATGAAGAAGGGGAGACAACCAAAAATGAGGTTCCATCCTCAGAGACCAACTCCTGGACAGAGAAGGAAGAAAAGACCAAGGATGAGAATGTAGAGGAGTCAAAGGTGGAGGTTCAGGAGGCAGTCCCAGTAAGGGAGGAACCTGTGCCAGAACCAGCTTCAGAGGAACCAAAAGACAAACAAGAAGACACTGTGGAGAAGAAGGAGGAAGAGGAGGAAGCAGAGAGACCCCAGAGATCCTACCTCAGAGAACAGGTTATTTCCTCAAAGATTTGAAAGTTTTTTTTTTTTTTTTTTTTTTTTTTTACAATTGTTTTAGATATGGATGAAGTGGGAATGTAAATAATTAATATGCTGTGGATTTTTCAACAGCAATCCACTGAAGAAAAAGACAAAGTGTCAACAAATGAGGTATGGTTGTGCTAACATAGACTTCTGTGTGTTTTGATGGAAAATTGGAAGCATTGGAAGCATGTGAACTTGTATAAATGATTTGCTATATTTTGTAGGAAAAGGGTGAAGATCAGTCTGTCAGTACAAACATTGTGGCTGAGGAGAAAACAGATACAGGTTTAGACAGTACAGATTTAGAAAAGAAAGAGATTAAAGATGAAAGTTTGTTATCACAGGAAGAAAGTCAGGCTGAACCTGTGAGAGAAGAGGAAAAGATCGAGGCAGCTGTCAGTGAGGAACCTGTAATATCTAAGACGGAGGAGGAAGAAAAGCCTGTGGAGGAGGAAAAGCCATTAGAGGCACCATCAGAAACACCTGCTGCTCCAGTGTCAACAGTTCAGGATGAACCTTCTCTGGAGAGCAAGGAAGTGGAGGAACCTCCAAAAGAAACACTTGAGCCTTCAGTGGAGAAGAAGGAGGTGGAGGAACCACAGAAAGAAACACCTGAGCCTTTGTTGGTGAAGACAGAGGTGGAGAAACCCCAGAAAGACACATTTGTGCCTCCACCAGAAAAGAAAGAGGTGGAGAAAATAAAGGAAGATACACTTAAACCTCCACTGGAGAAGAAGGTGGTGGAGAAAGTGAGGCAAGAAGAAGAGAAACCAAAAATACTAGAGAAAAAAACTGAAGAAAAGAGGGAAATAGAGGTGAAGGTTGAACTTCCAAAGAAACAAGCTGAGGAGAAGCCTCCTGTGAAGGTTAAGGTAGAGGAGAAAGCAGTGCCACCAAAGAAGATTGAAGAGAAACAACCAGTTTTGAAGAAGGAGGTTGAAGAAAAACCAAAATGGAAGAAGGAGGCAGAAGAAAAATTCAAAGCAAAAACTGAGGAAAAAGTTAAACCAAAGGAGGTATTCACCTTCTGGCTTGACGCTCTACGCCTTACGCTCTGCAGATCACAGAAACAGTCATGTCATCTGTCTGTTTTACAGCTTTCCATACATGGTGTGGCCACAAGTTTGTTATGAACACAGCGTCACAGATTTACTCACCTTCTTCACGTTTTTGGTATTTACCAAGTTCTAATTAAAGGAAAAATCCACCCTGAAACACATGAAATATGTTTATATTGTGAAGTGTTTAGCTCCTCTGGTGCTAATTTGTTGCTGGTGCTGTATTTTTATTATTCCTTTCAGACGTTAGCTGTTGTCTGCCCTGATGACGTCACAGGGGGACATTTCTAGTGTAACTGCGATGTTATTTAATAGGATAAAACATTTTAACATTTATCTCAGAGGTAAAGGATCACAACCATGTGTCACTGTTAAAAAAAAGTGCAAGAGTTTCTCATTCACTGTTCAGCAGCAATGTTCGGTATCATATTAATGAGAAATTACACAATGTAATGGTGACAGCAGACTTTGAACTTCCAGAATGCAATGCAGCTATACAACGCTGAGTTATGGCAGAGACTCGATTTGGCAAGATAGTGATCTACAAGGCGGTAAGCGCAATGATGTTGAGTGTGGTACTAGCATGAATATTGAAGCTTTGGAAGCTGATCTGTATGATGAGGAGGTCTAAAGGACTAAAGTGCTGCTGCATCTGTCACTTGGATAGAGATGAAGCAAGGGTTAAATCCCACTGGCACCACTATCAGTGGGTAGACAGATGTCATTCTGGGTAGGAAACCGTTAACCAAAGTGAAAATAGACTAACATGTTGATTAAATAAATTTAAGCTAAAAAAAAAAAAGTCAACTCATTTTGCTGTTTCCCTGTAAAATAAATCTTCTGCACAATTAAAGATGGCATATTAATTCTAAATCTTGATATGCGACTCGTTCAGGGTGGATTTTTCCTTTAAGAGTGGCTCGATGAGAGCTACTGTGGTGTTTGCTTGCTGTTTGCGACTAATGTACAGCAGGATTTTGGGTCACAAGAAGGCACACACACACACACACACACACACACACACACACACACACACTGTGCTGTCTGCAATGAAAGATATCAGTGATATTGCAGTCTTGGTGCTTATTTACCTGAGCATGCTTTTTGCTAATCCTAGCATGTTTGCTAATCCTAGTGAGGAATGGCAATAATTAAGCAGGTCTGTGATTACTGAAGTAATAATCAGGTAAATAATCTTCTAAACTAAAAGTTAGTTTTAGGGCATTGGACCATAGCCTTGTTTTGCCAATTCCTGACTGGATTCATTCACTTGTATTGCATTATTTTGGGTTTTTTTTAATAAAACAAAACTTGTATCACATGCTAATCTGTGCTTTTTTTCTTGCAGGTTGTGGAAGAAAAGCCTAAACCATTCTTTTTGCGTGACAAAGTAAGCTGTGTCTGGTTTGGATCATAGAGTGCTATTTTCGAATAACTATCATTATGTGAAATTATCTATTATTATTCAAAGATTTTTAAACATAAACAATAGTCTTTTTTCTCTGTGTGTTTTGCTGTAACAATTTGAGCAGAACGAATCAGCGAGGCAGAAGAATGAAGAGGACACCTCTAAATTCAAGAAACCCGAGAAGCCATTTGGGTATGAGTGACTGATTAATGTTGTTCTGATCTGAAGTTTAAAAAATTGAGATTACATCATAGTTTAGTTGTAACAGAATATAAGAAACTCCTAAATTTGTCAATATA
>CM074951.1:20997319-21010755 GCA_037577455.1 Pangasius macronema | reverse complement strand
TGTGTGTGTGTGTGTGTGTGTGTGTAGCCGCGTGGCGCTGCGCTCTCCCGAGGTAGAGAAGCCGGACCCTGTGGCGAAGCAGGAGGCCGAGCGGAAGTTGGTGGAATTGAAGCGCCGGAGGAATGAGACGGACAGTGAGGAGTTTGAGAAGATGAAGCAGAAACAGCAGACGGCTGAGGCTGAGCTCGAGGAACTGAAGAAGAAGAGAGAGGAGAGGAGGAAGATCCTGGAGGAAGAAGAGAAGCAGAGAAAACAGGAGCTGGAAGAAAAGAAGGCCAAGGAGGAGGTATACACTGTAGAGACATGCTGTTAAAAACCGTAAAGAGGAACGTCAATGTCCTGTCTCTAACACTGTGACTGAGACCTTGATAAACATTGATGTGGCTGAAAAATACACGTCAGTGTACTAATGAGCTAATATCACAGTTAGATCTAAATCACAGATTCACCTGTAGACTCAATACCAAAGCTTAGAGTTTAGTTTTATCATGTTGTCACGTCATTTTTTTCAGCAAGAGAGGCAGAAGATGAAGGAAGAGATCGAGCGCAGGAGGGCCGAGGCAGCTGAGAAGAAACGGCAGAAAGAGGAATCTACTGAAGACAACAAGTTGGCGTTCAAATGTATGTCTCCGAAAGGAGCCTCAACAAAGGTGGGTTCACAATTTCTCAAAACAATAACAGTCAATTATACAAGGACTAATACACTTTGGCGTGTGCTGTTATAGGAAAATAATCATTGATTTTGTGCTTTTATGCAGCCTAATGTGAAGCGGAGTTGATTATTACCTAATAAGAGCATACCCCAAAGCATTTTATTCTTCTTATACTACAGCAGTTTTTCAACAATTACAATTCTGTAAACAGGTCATAACAGTTTATAGTTACGTTTTTAAGTTAGCGCTTGTTATCACTTGTATGTTATAGCAGCTCTAAACAGTCATGCCTTCACCGAGCTCTCTTTTTTCTCTCTCTTGAATATAATAAAACCAAAAAACAGTCATGCTTCTGCAAAACTCTGTCTTGAAGACTCTCCCATAGTGGAAACTGACTGTTACTGAGACTGGAGACTCCTTCCAAAAATGTTAATGTCTTCCATAAAACATCTCCGTACAGAACACATTAGCATATCAAAGACTACAGATTTTTCTTTGTTAAATAACTGCACGTTTATTATTAGGCAGATTATATGGAACGATGGCCTTACAAGTCACTGTGTATTAGCTGAATAACAGAAACGATGATGTATTAAAACAAATGCGTTCGTTTAAGCCTGTGATTTGAGCTGCAGCTAGCAGTATTGTCAGAGTTAAGATAAATTTTCTGTCAACACATTCTGACCAATCAGAATCAAGAATTCACCAGTGCATTTTAATGTAATATGCTCTTCTGAATATTCATTGACCATTTATTGGGTGTAAAATTAGGTTACACATGCAGTTTCGGGACATTTGTTTGGACACTGACAAAGAACACCACTGGCACATTGACACTGAAATGAATAGGTCCAGTTTAATACCAAGATAAAAAGTTAATTACATTTGTCATTTAGCTCACCCTTGTATTTCTTGTAATAGATTGGCGAGAAAGCAGAATTTCTGAGCAAGTCAGCCCAAAAAATGTAAGTTACATCATGCTAACATTATTATTTGCTTTAATAGCTGAATAGAATCTGGCATCCCTAGACACAATGATATTTAATGTCTGACATTTTGTTCTTTTAAACACTTTTAGAACAGTAAAGGTGCCACACACTCCAATGGTGTGTAAGATAGGTAACAGGCTGGAGCAGTACACCTCAGCTGTTCAGGTACCAGTGAAAACTTAAACGCATGCTTATGTGACTGACTCTTTGTAGACTCATTGTTTATAATTCTTGTATATAATTTGTTAATTGTCCAGACTAAGGATGTGAAATCACCTAAGTCTCCTAAGGACCTTCCTGTGGCAGAGGGAATGCGCAGCATCAAGAGCATGTGGGAGAAAGGTAACGTGCAGAGCCCTGCTGCTCCAGGACCTGCCACCGTCAACAAGGTACCTGACAGTGTGCATGAGATACTGTACTTATAAAGCAGAATGTCTGCTGATCTGTCAGTGTAAATAATGCACAGCATGTCTTGTCTACACAGGAAACAGCTGGATTGAACTCAGGAGTGGCAGGTCGCATCAACACCTGGAAGACCAAGACTCCAGAAACGAAGGCTCCTGAAACCAAGCCACCAGAAACAAAGACCCCCGAAACGAAGAGCGTGAAACCTGCTGAGACGAAGATGGTTGAGACGAAGACACCAGAAACGAAGAACACCAAAGTGGCAGAGATGAAGAAGACTGAGTCGAAGACCCCCGAGCCAAAGAGCTTGAAACCCACTGAGACAAAGGCGACTGAGAAAAAGCCTGTGGATATAAAGACCCCTGAAACAAAGACCGCTGACAAAAAGACCCCAGAGATGAAGACTCCAGCACTAGGAAAACCTGCAGGAGGCAAACCTGTGAGTAGTTTTTTAAAAAATAAATAAATAAAAAATCTATTAAGCCAAGCTGTTCAGTCTTACAGGCATCACATACCAGTCTGTGGTGAGTTTTCACAAGTTCTCCTTGTGTTCATGTGGGTTTCCTCCGGGGTCTCGGGTTTCCTCCCACTGTCCAAAAGGCAGGATGGATTGGCTATGCTGAATTGACCATGTGTGTGTGTGTGTGTGTGTGTGTGTGTGTGTGTGTGTGTGTGTGTGTGTGTGTGTGTGAGAGAGCGAGAAAATGTGTGTGCATAGTGCCCTGTGATGAACAATCATACATTTGTGATAATGAGACTAAATATGAGTAAAGACTAGAGGACTGTGGAGATGGCTTTGGACTGTGGTTCATCTGGGCAGTTGTATGGTGGTGGCTTTGGAGCTGCGGTTTCTACGAGCAGTTTTGCACTCAGGTCTCCATCAGTGGACAGCGAATAGGTTCAACAAAACAGACTTCATGTGAAAACTGTAATGAATTTACTGATTACACAATTGCACTATTTGTCCATGTAGTACACAGTTATAGAAGAGATTTACTTATAATCGCACTATCCGTTATCANCCTCATATCATCTCAGGGAGTTTTTCCTTGCCACCGTCACCTCTGGCTTGCTCATTAGGGATAAATTCATACATTTACAATTTATAAAAAATTGAATTGAATTGAATTAAAGACTCGTCAATCAACGAACATGGATCATGTTTACGTATCACCATCTGGTCGCCATGATGAATGCCTAATCCTCTGAGAAAAGGTAGCAATTGTAAGATAATGATTTTAAACATCTTTAATATTGGCATGTATTTTCTTCTTTTCATACCTGAGAAGAATCCAGGCCCAAAGTGCACTAAAATGAGGATAGATGATGGTGTGTGTGGAAGTGAGTCACAGGTCAGGCAGTTGGAGTGTTTCCCCGCTTCATGGTCCTGTGGCACGGATCCAGTATTTCTCCTAGGAGTGTCTCCCTTCCCAAGCTATAAGTCACACATGGGCCTCATTTAGTTTAAGCTGCTCTTACCAGATTTGGGATCAGAACTTAAGAGGCACTTATGCTGTAACCTCTCAAATATGAGAAGCTGAGAAATGAATGGCACTCTTATAGAGGAGTAACCGTAGCCTGTAGCACAACAGCATTGATCATAATGATACACAGCCTGGACACACTGCACGTCCACAGCAGGACAGTCTCGCTGGAGCTTCAGTCTGAACTGATACATGTGCTCTAAATTCCCTGCATGAAACATGCTATATAATGAAATATAAAACTGATCTTCTCCAGGGAGAAATTCCTTTTAAATAGCACTGTTATTAATCAGCTTGTCTCTAGGCTCTACATTTCCATGAAATGAATGGCCACTTGGAACTCTCTCAGGACTAGCTAAGGCTAATCTGTCGTTGTTTGAACCATATAGCTTTTCACCAGAAGGACAATATGGCTTATACACATATGTTGTCCTCTTGACATGAACATATACTCAGTTTTTAACCGTCGGGCTACATAATGCAGCAGGACCCTCTAATGGTTTATGCATGTATTACACTGGAACCGTAAGTCCTGAGAAGGTGAAGCTGCTGTCACATGTGAAATAAAAAAAACAAACAAAAAAAACAAAACAAAACGTATGACATGTTGGTAACACTTTACTATAAGATCCACAGATAATCAGTATATTCATACTTAACGAATGCTGTCATAATGATGAATTAATACATGCACTAATCCTTAACACATCAGGAACTTAGACTTTAACACCCAAGTATTATACCTGTTTAATATCATGTATTAAAAATAAAAATCAACGTATTAAAGTCACATCTATACACAAGTTTGGCCTTAACAATTACTTTTATTAGCACGTGCCACAGTTATGTGTGTGTGTGAATGGATCGACATCCTGCAAGATCTTCATAACCATTTTTATACGCCGATAAAGTGGTTTCATTTGGATCATGTGATCTCAAATCAACTTTGCACTGTGAAATTTGAGATTTCCCCCAGGTTACTTAAATCGCCTGACGTTTTCCTTAACCTACGATTGTGTACAAAAACTGTACGGTGTATTAATATTGCATTCAATACGTCATGGTATTAATTCACAGAATGAGTTAACAAGAAGTTAATACTTAATTATTATGATTATTAATAGCTAGTCATATACTGTATGCCTCAAAGGCTGCTAATGTATACTCTTTGTTCTGAGGCAATAGGAACAACTGCATGTATTTGTTGATTATTATGAAAGCTTTACGTATTATAAGTATTCATGTACGCTTCTTTGGGGACCTTATAATAAAGTGTTACTGAGAGGCTTGAACCCATCTGGTGATCCAATAAATTATTGTGTGTTTTCTGCAGGAACCAAAGCCGACTGACGTGTCTAAAACACGTGGCCTGTGGGAAACCAAGGGCTCCACCCCCTCCAAGGTAAGCCCAGCTGTGCACGTGTGTACATCCTGCCGCATGCCGCACAGTCATATACAAAAATGGAGATCCCATTTTTGGTTTCTGTCTGCTTTCTTTTAACGCCGATTCCATTTGATACACTTAGCAAAATCACTGACACAAAGCCTGGAGGATACGGTAAGTATTTACTGCAGGAGTGTGGAAAACAGCACTGCATCATATCACTATCAGATCCTAGCGTCATCATTACTAGCTGTAGTTACAGCATTATATTTATATTTTTATATTTATAGCGTTCTGGTGTTTAAACGGACTACAAAAAGCATCAACACACTTTACACAGTAGTAGCAATGATAGAAACATTTAACGTTAAACGTGTATACAGAGGAACTGGTATTATATCTTAATTAATATTAAGATCACAGTATTGTGGCTTAGTGTTGTGCTGTGGCTTCCTGCTTCTTTTGTCATCATAAAACAATCTCACACATCTATGTTTTATAGTTCTATTTGGCTCTTCCTGGTCACCAAAGATGTAGAACTCATCATAAAACCATCAATATAGATATTTATTCATGTCTCCAAATTACAGGTCAATTACAGTCATCAAGCTCCAGAGAAATACACACAGATACCGATATATGAACACACACATGCACTATTTCCCACAAGCATGTCTGCACAGTGTGTAGCGTGTGCTTTGGGGAGCACTGCCGCAATGCTTGCTGTTGTGTTGAGAATCTTGTGTATTGATGTATTGTAATGTAGAGCAGTGTTGCTTCAATGCTGTGATGATGAACATCTCGTAACACTCTCACTTACCGTACGACACTTTTTCTCTTGCGTTAATTCAAGGTGTTTGGACTCAAAGCAACGTTTACAAATGGTAAGTATAAATAAAATAACTTTTTATGATGCATATATACTGTATACAGTACTACATGCTATATGTAAGCTCTCAGACATTAAGGTGCCATGCTGTATTTTGTTTTGTCATCATATACCATCAAGTGTACACTGTTTGTACCTTTAGTGTATATCTTTCACATGGAAATATGAATGTAGTGTAACTTCAAAAACAATTTAAAGTACATAAGTGGGCCTTAATAACCACCTGATATACCTTTATTTTAGCTTTACTTTTTACTTTACTATTTTAGCTAAACCTCAGAGACACTAGGGAACATAGCATACTTATATACTTATATTATATAATCCTGTTCCTGACTCACTGACTCAGATTTGACTCTTTGGCCTCGCCCAAGTTAGTATCACCTACATCACTGATTTTCAGTTGGGGTACACATACTTTTGGTTTTACAGTGGCTCCTTATAGGAAAGGGAAAACTTGACTATTAAGTGGAAAAAGAAAATAATACTAACATTTCTTTCTGAAATGTATTTAATAGCACAGTTAATAACAGTTGCTAAATTAATAAGACAGAAAAATTGCAGCTTGTTACTGAAGAAGCACGAACTCCTCTGTCCTGAAGAAAACCTAAAGTTACAGCTTCACCTCTGATTGTTACAGAGTGCTAACAGTGTCGACTCCTTCCAGAAAGGTTAGATAAAGATCTCCTTACTGAGGCATTCATCGTATCCACGACTGGGTTTTTTCTTTGTTAAATAACTACATGCTTTTTAAACTGTTTTTTTATTATTAGGCTTAAATTGTGTGGACTGAGCTGTTACTATAGAAACTATAATGTATGAGAACGAATGCATTAATATAAACCTATGATTTGAATTACAGCGCTACTGTCTGAAAATCTTCAGATCAATCAGAATCGATAATAATTTAATTATTATAAAAATAATTTCGTCTGGTAAAGGGGCACTTTGCTTTAAAGTACTTTACTTAAAAAGGTTCTATAGCCAAAGTGGGAGTATTGATTAGTGGTGCCATTATCGATACACTGATTTGGATCAATGCATCAATGTAAAAGGTAACTGTTGAGTGCAGTTGATTATAAATTGATGAGTATTGAAAAAGGACAATCAACTGGTGTGTAAAAAAATAATTCATATTTAAAGCTGTTGTGTAACTAGGCTAGCAGGGTGATTTGGGGCAGAAAAGAGGTACAGAAGTGCTTAAAAATATGCAAATTAGAAACACTCTCAACTCTCAAACACTCTTAACTCCGTCCTGCAGTGTCACGTGGTCTGCACTGGCTTAGTGAAACATTCTCTGTGTTAGAGCATGTTAATACTCATCTCTCATGTGTTCAGTACTAACTCTGGTTTTTCAATGAGATCTTCATCTTCCTCAGTTCTTAAAAGAATGCAACAAATCCGATTCAGAGACAGTTACCATATTATGACCCATTTTCAAGGACTTAGTCATAGAAACTCATGTAATAAAGTGATGTTAAAAACACGTGTTAAGAACACATCGGATCCACCAGAGCATGATAGCGACAATGTCTCTGGAGCATCTTTGACAGACAGCATGCGCTCCTGTCTACGTAAATCTTGCTGTCCTGCTCTGAATTCCACACAGCTCTATATTTACAGACACGACCTTGCCTTCTGGCCTATATGGAACATACTGTAGCAGGCCAGTGGCAGGTCGAGCACGTCTGTGCTACACGGAGCAGCGCAACACTGCTGCAGCCGGTGACGCATCACATTCCCCACTGCAGCTGTCCTAATGCTGCATAACAGCCACATGTGTTACACTGTGATTGGATGATATACAGTAGACTGCTCACTGGAATTAACATCACACACTATAAATATCAGAGGTTGCTCCAGTACCTCTATATGTAGGGGCTGCTGTTGTTGATCAAATCTTCAGGTTTTGCGTCACCGGAAGATATTGTAGGTGAGATAGATTCTTTCTGAAGAGTGATGAGCTAAGCCTGTGCTCTGTCCATCACACTGGCATTGACCTGTGTGACCTCTGACCTCACGGTTGACGAATCATCCGAGTGCCATGAAGCGGTGTCGGTATCCATTTATAGTTATACTGTATTTAATGTTGTGCAATGTCTGCAAACAATTTTAGTTCTTGTTACCATTTATGTTATCAGCTATAAACAGTCGTTCCCTCATCACCCTTCATCCTTCATCTCTCTCTCCTGAAGTTAATAAGACAGAGAAAAAAAGCTTGTTACTGATAAACCGCAAAGTTCTCCGTTCTGAAGACTTTCCAGTGGTGGAAAATGTAAACAGTTTTACATCTGACTGTTACAAAGTGCTGACACTGGAGACTCCTTCCATAAATGGTAAATAATCAGCATGAACTCTGATTGCGTCACCGGAAGATATTGTAGGTGAGATAGATTCTTTCTGAAGAGTGATGAGCTAAGCCTGTGCTCTGTCCATCACACTGGCATTGACCTGTGTGACCTCTGACCTCATGGTTGACGAATCATCTGAGTGCCATGAACCGGAGTCAAGGTGGCTGGGTTACTTGATCAGAGTGTAACTGCATGCGCAATTAATAAAGTATGTAACATTTTTCTTTTTATTTGTTCCACAGGTACAAGGAAGTAAACACCAAAGCAAACAGCGAGCTTTTGAAACAAGACAAGATTGCTGCATACTGCATACTTTTTATACTTTAATATCCTCCAGTTGTGTATAAAATACAATTTAAAATGCATGGAATAATTACAAAGAATAATGTCATAACAGCAGCATAAGCACATGTACGCCTGTATCTGAGATCCTGTTCACACCTGGTCATTTAATGCGCCTTGTATCTGGATTTTATTCTGTTAAGATTTTAAACACATGCGTTTACACTTGACAGTGCCAGAGATCTGAGAAAGTGGCATTGCGAGTAAAATGGAAATCAGCTTCTAATATTTGACCGCCAGGTTGTTGAATTGTTCCTCACTTCCAGAACTTTTATTTATAAAATGGTTTCCGCAATTAATGTTACAGTTTTAAAAAAAAGCTCCTAAATGGTTAATTAGATAGTTATGGGTTGTAACTTCCTAAAGGGGTTAGAACCTTTCTGAAAAGTGAAACCCTTCCCATAGAACATTTAAAGAATCCTGAAGATTATATAACTAAGTACTGGGAGGTTTTGGGGTTTTTTTTTGGTGGCTTGTAGAGTCACTTGGATGTGTGTGGCGGTCTGGGAAAACCCATCAGTTGCAACAATTACAAGCTTTTATTTATTAAAGCACAACAAATTGTACATTTTATCCATTTATAGTTATACTGTATTCAATGTTGTGGAATGTCTGCAAACAATTTTAGTTCTTGTTACCATTTATGTTATCAGCTATAAACAGTCGTTCCCTCGTCACCCTTCATCCTTCATCTCTCTCTCCTGAAGTTAATAAGACAGAGAAATACAGCTTGTTACTCATAAAGCTCAAAGTTCTCCATTCTGAAGACTTTCCAGTGGTGGAAAATGTAAACAGTTTTACATCTGACTGTTACAAAGTGCTGACACTGGAGACTCCTTCCATAAATGGTAAATAATCAGCATGAATTGTGACAAGTAGCCAGAAACAAGTAGACAAAACTTCGGGTTTTGAATAAAATACGTTTTTAATGACTATAATATAATAAAATATAACTTTAAGAAACTTTATTTCACTAAACTTCCTGCAAAGATGATATGTAAGGTGTCAGTTAAACAAACACGGTGGTAAAAGCGAGTCAGTCTGCTTAAAGATGTCTAAAACCCTGCTGGCTAAGTGGGATTTCCTCACACAGTGAATGTCATGCTTTAATCAAGCCATTGGATAGTTAATAGTCAGAGTGAAATGGACACAAGTCTAATTAATTCAGTTTGTAATCAGATACCAGCTGACAAAATGTCTGTGATGCTCCTGTGCCTCAGTCTGAAAGAAATCCTTAAATATAACTTTCTCCTTTTTCACTTTTCAGATTTTCTAAGAGAAACCAGACTTGAATAAGAAATGCTTGAATATTTGTGGTTAAAATATATGCAAAGGGAAACACATTTCAGTTCAGGAAATGTTTTCAGAATCACATAGAGTAGAAAATGTCAGAATGTTCAGCAGGTGAAGGGTTTTCCCAGGCCGCCACACATTTCCACTTGGATGTGTAAAGTTTTCTCGGAATTCCTGAACTTGTTGGGATTCATAATTGGATTTGAACACGTTTTAAATTTGTCTCATGCCCGTTTCCGCTCGTGCCTTTACGTGAACCATCTCCATCCATCTATTATTCAGATAAAAGGCAGGAAGTGACGAGGTGATAACTGGGTCGACGTGCATGGTTCTGTGTTTTATTGTATTTTTATGCTTTATAGAGTAAATTTGCCTGGAAAAACTATTTTGGTTACCAAAAAATATAGAGATGCTTGCTGTATTTTCACACAAGTGTCAGTGGTAATCACTAATCATTCGATCAACTGAGCATTTGTTTCAGAGCATTGGGCTGATTGTACCTCTGTAGTGAAGAGAGTGATGTCCAGTTTTGTCAGAGTTTAGCTTTTTTTAGGTCACTGCATGGCAAAGCACAGCTATAATATCAGCTTTTAGACCCGATGTAGCATTCACAGTATTCACAGTATTTAATACGATGCTGCCATACTAGCCACGTCAAAGTTTGAGCGAGTCTAATTTCAAAGTTTGAGCAAATCTGTTTTCATTTTCACAGAATAGTTTGTTATCAGGTTGCTGGTCTCTCTGTGAATCATAGAGTACGCAAATCATCATGCTTTATCAGCACGCGTCACATATAAACCACCTCGAATTTCTGATGATCGAAATGCTAATAGGCTTAACAAGTACTGCAAATTACAATCGTGGATGATCTCTGCCTTATTAAATCAGATTCCTAACATAGAAAAGAGTGTCCTTGAGTGTCCTGGCTGTATCATGTACCAAAGTGTAACAAATAAATTCGATTATTAAGATTCTCATTATAAGCTGTCTTCTGTCTTCATTTGCGTTGTGTCATATGACTTGTCCTTTCAGCCAGTTCACACTTGAGAGCTGAACTTCAGGACTACAATAGAGGAGACATAAGAATTCTAACCATTCTCACAGATAGGATTTCAAAGGAGGGGCAGGAGAAAAAAGGTCCAGCAAGCAGAATGTGAGGTTTTAGAATTTCTTTGACTCGTGTTTGGAAGTCCTGAGCTGCTAACAATAGACCAAGGCCTTCAGCACACACCAATGTGAAAAGGCCTTGCGATCACATGGTGTGCAGTGTGTTAACTTTGACGGCAGGGCCCACCTGTCTCGACAACACAGTCCAAAGTAGAGCCGCTCCTCCTCTGGAAGCTCGGTAAGACGAATTCCACTCCACATCACTAACTCTTTACTTTACAGCCTGATGCTTTTATACTGACAGACGACTGATTTCTGTTAGCTAACTTCTCAACTCAACTCATTTGGGTTGGAATGTCTTCACCAGATTTTTTTTGTTGTTGATATGTGTTGTTGTGATTTAACCTTTGTTGACTTTGTAATTAAATGTACTGGAAATACATATTTTGAAACTGTGAAAACCTTTCGATTGATGTAAGGTGTACAAATTTATGTGAATTTGAGTTTGTACTGTATATATTGTTCTGATGTATTTAGGGTAAGAACTGCAAACAGACATGGCGGACACTGATGAGGTTATGGAGGAGGAGGTCCAGTGAGTACATCATCCTTTATCACTTTCATGCAGCAATTATTTAAAAACATATCCAGGTTCTTAGATTTTTTTTTTCTTCAAATTATTTAATATTGCATGCC
The DNA here is from genome assembly GCA_037577455.1 of Pangasius macronema. Lineage (NCBI taxonomy): Eukaryota > Metazoa > Chordata > Actinopteri > Siluriformes > Pangasiidae > Pangasius > Pangasius macronema. Next base: position 20,999,162 of record CM074951.1, on the reverse strand, counting down.
ATTTGAATTTGGACTATTTCCTAAATATCACATATTAAAAAAGTAAATGGATTGTCCATGTACAGGAACACCATGAAACAAAAAAAACATTATACCTGACATAATTAAAAGAAATCTTGCAATGTGTTTATAAATAGAAATTGCTATAGAAAATATAATTTCTGAACAAAATATAGCAATATTCATAGCATTCTTGACATAAGACTGTTGCATGATACAACTGAGCAAAAAACTCAAAAAAATCACAGCAAAAAATAACTATTTTTAAAAAAGATAAGGTGTTCATTGCAATCTGGCAAAAAGATCTACATTTTTAATTAAGTTCAGTTTAGTTTAGATTTATTTTGTGTAGAAAGTTTGTAAAGATGCACAAGAAGCAGAGCAACAGAAAAATCAATGATTTTATATTTAATTACATTCTCAGTGATTTGAAGGTGATTTATAGCTTATATTTTCCTAAAACCAGCCTTAAGTTGACTCTGCCTAAGTGTGGACACTATTCATGAAGGCGTTAAGCATCCATGCATTTTAAGGTTTCTTTTAAAAAATATGAAATAGATCATAATTTCCTGAGCAATAACAGGACCGCTGATTCTACTTGTTTGTGTTTTTTTATTTTAACAGGGAGGAAGGTATGTTTCCACTTAACTTATTTGGCTCTAGTCATTAACAGTAAACTGTTTGCATGTGAGAAATTGGCCTTTGCATCATTATTCTTCAGTAAAGCTGTCGTCCAGTCCTCCTGCATGTGAACACACCTTCCAAACTAGCACAGAGAACCTCGGCATGAACTCAAACCACTTGTATATTTATAATGGGCTTGTTTTTTTTTCCCCGCACAAATATAGTGGACGACTCAAAATCCAAACCTAAGTGAGTTCCGCTTTACACTTTAATCCAGTACAAGGTGAAGCGTCTGAGCACTTTTCATTCATGTGACCTCTGATTTTATAGGTTTATGCAGAATATTCAAGCACCAAAAATCCCCGAGGGGGACAAAGTAGATTTTGATGTAAGTTTCTAAGTTTAGGACATCCTCCATTAGAAATGCCAAACCTGTCTAATAAGAACCAAACCAGGTGATGTGTGTGTGTGTGTGTGTGTGTGTGTGTGTGTGTGTGTGTGTGTGTGTGTTTTAGGACATCCACCGTAAACGTCAGGAGAAGGATCTGACTGAGTTGCAGGCCCTGATCGAGGCTCACTTTATCCAGAGGAAGAAAGAGGAGGAGGAGCTCGTCGCTTTGGTTAACAGGATTGTGAGTGGGCATTAAATGAAAAATCCACCCTGAACAACTTAATCTGAACATATTAAACTTAACATATTAATCTTTATAATTAACATGACCTTCAATTGCATCCAAGATTTATTTTTGCACTTCGGTGAACAGTTTCCTCCATTACCCACAATGCTGCTCGACTGCCTTCTGATAGTGTTGCAATGGGATTTGGCTCTTGCTCCACCTCTACCTAAAGAGAATGATGCAGCAGCACTTTAGTCCTTTAGTCTATCCAGCTCTCTCACCTCCTCATCTGTACTCTGCTCAAACAGATCAGGGTTCCAGAGCTACAGCTTTCTTGCTAATACTAACACCAATGGCATTGCACTCATCGTCTCGTAGATCACTAACTAGCCGAGCCAAATCCCTACAGTAACTCAGCACCACTGTGTTGTAGAGCTGCACTGAATTCTGGGACTTTCATCACTATCATCACTACAGCGCTACTACACTGCCCTCCAAAAGTTTGGAAACGCCTGAACAAAATAAGGTTTTTGGGCAATATCAGCATAAATCCTCTGTAGTTAGTGACCATTTTGCATTGATAATAAGGGACAACACAAACT
>CM074951.1:20945047-20988668 GCA_037577455.1 Pangasius macronema | reverse complement strand
ACTCCTGTACCTTCTTCACCTCTTCACCCTATAACCTTACTGTTCCACTTCCCTCCCTTTCATTCACACACATGTACATAAAAGGTTCAATAATAAATAAGAATATAATATAAGAATAAACGTTTCTACTAATTTTAGACAGATGATAAGAAGCCAGTGGACACAGACCATTGGACTGTACTGTATTTGTATGAAAATGAAGCACAGGAAGAAAAAGCATGCTAGTGACAGTGAGTAGCGTTTCACGGCTCTGAGTGGTGAGAGCACAGCCACAGATCCGTTACCTGTCCTGTATGTTCTTCCGTACGATGAGGAAGTAGGACTTAATGAGTCTCTCGATGACCTCACAGTCCCTCTGCTCACGAGCTGAGAGTTTCCTGGCAACCGGGACGGGCTGGCAAAGGTACGGCAAAAGCAAATGATTACTAATGAGTGCTGGCAAGCAGCTAATAAAACACACAAACACGCACACACACATATTTGTACGCCTCTCTAATTAAATTAAAACTAAGCTAATTTCTTGGACACACTGAATGAATTTCTCAGTAGTTAACCCCGTGCTGTTTAAGCTGGAACACGGGGGTTACTTTAGAGTGACGTGCAGTGTGTGTATGGTTTAAAGGCAGTAGTGTGGTGTGTAGTGTGTATGAATGCACCACATCTAGTAGGTTGACTGCATGGCCTTTCTGAGGGCTGGCTGGCAGAGGACCCTGCTGCTTCAACTTATCATCTGGATGACCCTCTTCTCCTTTTTTCAGCATGCCTCTCCAGGTCCCTGTGCCTGTTTCCTGATCACCCTGAGCAACGGCGCCCTACACACACACACACACACACACACACAGAATTTTACTTGCAATGAGGATGTGCTTAAATATCGGCCACTGAATATTTTCGGCTTGAAAATGTCCAAAAACGGGTTGGGGATTTCAACCGAAACACAGAAAAATGCTGAACATTTGTACTCCATTTCTTAAGATTAAATACAACAGCTTATCAAAATGGAACACTTCAGTCTTAATAGAGGTTAAAAATATGTAGCTCCACTTGTTCATTTGTTGCCAGATCAGCAGAGTTCCCATCATGATTGGGTCATTTTAATCAACCTCAATGGTCTTGGGCTGATAACTGATTGTAATGGTACATTTTGGAGCTGCTTTACAGTGAACGGGGTATTTGCGTCCAATCTGGCAACCCCAAATATGTTGCATGGGAACCATGTTCATGCATGGGTACACTTACACATTTTCAAGCACTACTCGATCTGTAGCACACATGCAGAAACACATTATGTCCTATGACAACATTGATACTATGGTATGTTTCAGAGGAGTTTCACTCAAAAGCATTAGAAAGCTAAATAAATGAATTTATGCAACTGTAGGAAAAAAAGACAAATCAGCTATAACATTCTGGCACCAGGTTTTTGGCACAGGGTGCACAGAATTTTTTTTTTTGAGACAGTGGCTACCTAAGGGCCTCCAAATGAACCCAGTAATAAAAAGACAGAATACACAGAGCAAAAAAGCGTACCTTTTCCATAGCTCCTGAGCATTAGACAAGCCCTGTGGACCTTCAGTCAGAAAGTCAGGTCAATTTCTCCAAGACATACAGCAAGACAGAAGTTTACGAAGGTGCCAACACTCTGACATGACAACAGCATCTCTTGGAAGCGATCGAAATTAACGTGACGATAAACACAGGAGTCTACGTCTCAAAGACATACACTGCTGTGCTTAGAGCTCTGAACGACTTGAGCTTTCACATTTTATTCCATTATAAAGAAATCCAAAAACTAAACAAACAACAAGCTTATAAAGCACAATTCTGTATCTTAGTTTGGCTCGCTGCTCACTGGCATTTATATGAAACACACACAGAGACTCAGAGAACTCAACTACGCAAACAATCAGCATGCAGAAACACATCCTACCTGAAGAGAACGCACTCAAAACACAAGCATTCCCTTATAAGGACAACAAGAAGATACTCTAACTAGAAGCTCTTTCCAAGAAACAAGCTTAGGGGTCAGAGTTCACGTGAGTCAGACGGTTTCACACACAGTGCAGTACTGGGGGTACTAGAGCCATGCCATGCGCACACAACCATCGTGCGCCACACACCTTAGCCATATCGCCCTCAGCCGAGGCCTGATCGCTGGGGGGCAGAGACTGGCCACCGGGACCCTTCAGACTCTACAGAGAGAAAGCAAGATGAGGACGGAGAGGCTTGCTAGACAACTAATCAGGCCTTTATAGGAGAGAAATAGCCACATGTTGCTCCTTTCAGTGCACAAAGCGTAAGGAAAAGAAATGTGTTAGTGAATGGGAGAACACGTCCAGATTTCCACACACTACCTTGTCTCGTGGTACAGCCGAGGGGAGGTCTCTCATTCTGTTACGCCTCTGTTCCTGCGCACAGCACAACACATTACAGCAGAATCAACTTTTTGGCAACATGGGTTGTAAGATTTCTACTCTAAGAGATTAGACTAGCAAGCTTGGATGGGAAAATCTGCTCAGGGTTGTGGTTGTGCTGTCACTGAATAACAGCATGTCACTGAATACAGCCATGGTCTTTACCAGGTTTAGTTATTACATATTTTGCGAGTTTGTTTCAGACAGGTCTATTGTTAATGAAGGAGCGATGTATTTCGGTGAAATACACATAGTATTTTGCTCAAGGATTATTCATTGTCAGACAGGGAAAAGCAACAGATATTACTGCATCATGCTGAATTAATTACAATCATGGAGCTCATCTCACAAAAATGATAGGGTCTATTTTTAATTGTCGCACAATATGGTCAAATTAGCAAACTGCAGAAGCAGAAAAATGATCCGACCTCTATGTTGTTGTTCATGAGTCCACAGGCATCAGCAAAGTCCGGATGTTTGGTGTTGATGTACGCCAACTCGATAGCGACTAAGTTGTGAACCTGAAACAGAATTACGTCCTGAGTGACACAACCAGCCTGTGAAGAGTGAAGGCAAATGAATGAACAAAAGTGAGTCATACCATTTCATTAGTGACAGGAAGTCTTTTCCTCAGGAGAGACGTGACTACTTCTACTATGGCATCGTGGAGCTTTGGAAAGCGCAGCAACTCCTGAAGACAACAGGAAAAAANATCAAGTATCACGCTGTGTCATCTATGTAGAAGTTTATAGAAAGACAAGTGGACATCTGCTAAAGGACAGATGTGTTGTGCTCCAACTAGCTCTTTTCTGAGAGAGAGAGAGAGAGAGAGAGGGAATTGCAGAAAGGCTCCAGATGAAAAGCGAGAAACATACACACCTGGGTGCTGTAGTTACTGCAGTGCTGGATGATTCGCTGCATCTCTTCGTGTACGAGCTCCACGCACCGCAGGCTGGGCTCCTCCAGACGCTTCACCTGTCTCTTCACCAGCAGCTCAAACGACACCTCGGGCACAAACAGAGCAGGACGTGGACCCTGCACGCACGCAAGCGCTACATCACCCTGCTGTCCTCACAACATCCTCCAAAGCAGACTACAAATCCCAGCAACCTTTGCATAAAGCTATCTGATTTTAATTGAGACTTGGAAAATCACCGTGGCATTTCTGATGGCTGTGAGCACATCTATGGTCGTAAGTCCACCAAGTGGATCAACCGACTCCAGTGTCCTACCAAAGGTTTCGTGGAAAATATAGCAAATCCTGGCACCACCACACCTGAAACAGAAGCAGAGGATTAACACGCACTTACAGGCAGCACTGCTTAACTGCCTCGTAGCACAGACCATGACAGGAATAACTAAGCAACGTAGAAAATGCCGTTGTATGTAAAGCCTCGGAGTTATATACACAAAAATATTAAAGGCAAGGAAAGCCAGTCGGAGAAGTTCATCCGAGTATGTGTTTGCTTTATAAATAACAGAGAGAGCTCATTCGATTTTATTCCTTCACTGAATCAAGTTCGCTCGAACAGCTTGTTTAAAAGACACCCACAGTTCAGCGGTCTCGATGTATTTGGCTGTTCCCTCGATAGTGTTGCAGTACTCTGCGGCGAACTTGGTGATGAGCTGCAGCAGGGTGGCGCTCTTGTCCTCCACAGGCTCTCCGTAGCTGCTGAGCAGAGACTGGTACTGAGCGGCAAGGACGTTGATACGTGTCTTCAGCTCTGGCAGACAATCCCGAATGTGGTGCATCAACAACCTGAGACAGAGATGTTGTTTAGCATAGCGAAGGTGAAAACACACTTTCATTCGCATTAAAAAGAGAGAAGTGGAGAAAGCTGGCCCGTTGTAATGAACTAAAGATTCTGTAAGATAAACAAGGACACAAATTAAAGGAGCAGTTCGTAATTTTAGATCCGTCTGCTGTCTGAGAGGCAAAATGTACGCATAAGACTTAATTTCCCTAAAATGACCTTTTAAGGAATTTCAGTTTACCTGAGGGTTGTGTTCACACTTTATTATTTTCCTTTGGTACCAACATTCAAGCTGCACAGAACAGCACTTTTCGGATGCATGGCATGTCATCATGCACCTTTCCCAGCCATCGCGAAACTCGTAACGTGACAAGTCGAACCAATCACGTTACTCCCAGGCCCAGAGACGTGATGTGATGTAGAAAGCCCCCATCTAATAAGCTGCTTCCACACAGGCCACTACACCAAATGACCCAATCACCATAGCAACGAAGAAACATCCTCACAACAAGCACCACCTTCACACCTCAGATCATTCACCTGAGCCAAAAAAGTGTACTAATGTTTCATATATGGGTCAGAACTCCTGCTTAACATTGTAGATAAAGATATGATGCTCGGGTTTCAGTCTGACTCAGCTGAATCTGAGGAGCATTTCATGTGTCCTGGATTACTGCTTTTAGAACAAGAAAAAAAAACTTGCACTTTTTCAACCAAGAGATCTTCTTGTCGTGTACACGGGGCAGAGCTGAGTGGTTTTGGGCAGAGCCCAAGCATAATTACGTCCATATTTTTGAAATTATATCATTATTATACACAAACTGCACAAACGCAATGAAGTCATTTAAAGAATCGTACCTATTCAACGTTCTGGCCAGGTATTTGGTTCCGTTTCTGTTAGCTAAGGAAGGATACTTCTTCTGGAGGAAGGCATACTCGTCGCGGATCGCATCAGCCACTGATTTCTTGTTGTTGATATCAAGCTGACTCCTGGTTTAGTCAGGACAGAAATAAACACACAGGGAAATTACAAAGAAAGTGGTGAATTATGTATAAATACTGAATCAGCATCCAGAAATAACAGAAGGCTTTGTTATTGTTTGCTCACCTATTGACGACTCCTATGAGTCCCAGTTTAACAGGAATGACTCTGCCCATGAGCACGTCCATGGCGTCTGTGCCGGCATCCATCAGATCCAGTTTTGTCACCACAGCCAGTGTCCTTCGGCCTAACGATGACAAAGCACAGTGCATGAGAGTGAGAGGCCACTTTAGAAAACATCTGCAGAGTCATTAGTGAAAAATTCACTGGTTGGAACAGAGTTAGTGTTTGACTAACAGACTAACCATCGGGGTCGACCTCACGAGCCACTTTGAGCGCCTCAGACGTGGCCATGTCTGTGTTGGCAGCCGTAACAGCTAATATAATGCAGTTCGGGTTGCTAATGTACTGCAGGATCAGCTCACGGATTTGGACCTCAATGTCTTTGGGCTGGTCACCAACAGGAACCTGCAAATAAACACACAGCAAGCCACAGGTCATTCGAAAAACGTGAGGATCAGGATATGACCATGCTGATGCTGTGCTGAAAGACAGAATGACCTTTGTGATCCCGGGCAGATCCACCAACGTGAGGTTCACCACGTGAGGGGAGAAGATCTTCAGGTGGATTGGCTCACTGCTGATGCCCTGATGAAAGGATAAAGAACATCAGCACGACAAGGATAATAATAAAGTTCTAAAGCTGTGTATATTTGTTTGTTTATTAGTTTCTAACAGGAACACCTTGATGTACCTTGTTGATGCCAGAAATTCGTTCTGTTTCAGCTTCAATTTCTTGCCTGATCTCATCAAAATCTGTGTAAATCTTAAACACAAGAAGCAGAAGGTTTATGTTGTTGCAACGTGAAGGAAAAAAAAAAAAAGAACACCATCAGGTACGTGACAGAAAATTCTGAAAATTCAAAGACAGCACAAACGTCGGAAACACATTTTTCTTAGATCTCCTTCTATTAGACCAATAAATTGTATAATATAATATCAACAGTGCTATGTAGAGGCCATCCTGCTCCATCATGCACAGCTCTCGAACACTGCGCTTATCTTCTAAGAGTCTGCGCAGTTTTAAAGAAGGGGTTCGTAATTTTTCGAGCCCTCGAAAAGCAGTGTCTGGCCTTTATTCTCTTCCATCAGCGTCAGATAAAAACATGTGAACAGAAGCCTTAAAGAAAGAAATTAAGCAGAGACACTCCATGGCTATACTCAGAATCACAGCTTATTCGGATTTTAATAGGCAAATACATAAGAGTGTATGAATGGATCATTATTAGAGTGATTCTAATGTTTCTAGCATGTTATATGTTTGGCAGCAGTTCTTTTAATCTTAAAAGTGTGTAGCTTTTTAGTTCTTTAATAAGCACGTAGAAAGACGTATCGTGCCCATGTTCCAGGATGACACTGCCAAGGGTTAAAATTGGGAAAGAACGGTTCAGAGAGCATGAAGAATCATTTTCACACATGACCTGGCTCCTCTGAGTCCTGAGCTTAACCTCAGGGAAAGTGTTTGGGACGTGCTGGAGGAGACTTTACACAGTGCTCACCTCTCTCACTGTCAGTCCAAGACCTTGACCAAAAATTGATGCACCTCTTGATGGAAATAAGATCACAACATTTATTTCCATCAAACGGTGTCCTCCAGCACGTCCCAAACACTTTCACTGAGGTTAAGGTCAGGACTCAGAGGAGCCGATTCATGTGCGAAAATGATTCTTCATGCTCTCTGAGCCATTCTTTCACAATTTTAATCCTGATGAATCTTGGCAGTGTCATCCTGGAATATGGCCACGATATGTCTTTTGATTCGTTTTTGTTTTGTTTAAAAAAAAGAAAAGAAAAGAAAACACCCTTCCAGCCACGGTAGTCTAATAGACTACAATGAGAAATAGCTAGAAAACACAAATTACCCATTTAAACATAATTCGAAACCACTGATGTCTCAAAGACGCATCGGAAAAATAACACGCCGATCAGTAATCAATACATTCCTACTGATACTAAATACAGATGCATACATTTAAATATTTGGAGATACAGATATAGACAATGGCATTGCATTAAAGCCCTGGTAAATATCTACAAAACTGTAAACTGATCATACTGCAATGTAGAAGCATACCTTATTTTTGGTGTGTAGAAATTTACCCCATTCTTCACCCTCCACACCTGCGGAATTAGCAAAAACAATTAGTGAAATTTACAAGTTACAAACATGCTGGAAACATTAGTCTCTCTCTACTCCTGGTCCAGAGCCCATTTCTGGGGCTTTCTATAATATAACCCAGCCCATATCAGCTAAATAATCCAGCAGTTCTTGAACTGGATCAGTGTGTTAAAAGTGTAAAAATGGCCCATATGGACTTGAATTACCAAACAGGAACAGTATACAATCGATTTGTTTATTCAGATGAGAGCTATGAGCAAAAAAAAAAAAAAAAAGAAAGAAACTTAAAGTAATCAGGAAAAAGCCTCAGTTCAGCATCTCCAGCATCTGTACAGTCCATTACGTGAACCCCAAGCACTCTGCTCTATCATAAGCTTTCCACGTTCGCTTTAAAGGAGCAGTTTGTCGTTTTTAGAGCCCTTTGCTGCACCTGTGATGAAAACATCCCTTTTTTTCCCCCCATTCCAAACAACCCTACACACGCTGTCATTATGTAAACCTTAGAGTTGCTATGTATACCTTTTTACGAGAAAAAGGCAGAGCTGAGCAGGTGTTTCAGCAGGGGGCGGAGCTCATTTCAGGGCCGGAAAAAAAAAAACGTAAACAGAACACAGGAATAAAGTGAGGAGCCTCATTCACTGCACTGCAATACCGAAGAGAAACGTAAATATTACAAACTGCTCCTTTCATGCACTGACACACACGTTACTGTTCTGCTGAAGCACGTTACGTTCACGCCACCAAGCAGCCATTCGCTGGCATGCATGCACGTGTGTGACACAATGCCTTGACATATGAACACGTATCTTTTCTTCTGGTGCTTGCTAGTGTGAACGTACGGGAAAAGGGATGCTCTGGGACTTATTAGCGTAAAGAAATGCAGACGTTCAACTGAATTTTAGTTCAGGGCTATTCTGAGATCTGTTAGTTTGCCTGGATTATTCGAAGCCACCATACTGATGCTTCAACTATTTTAGCTAGCAAATAAAAATATATATATATTAAAAAAGAAGCAATACAAAGGTGAAAACCAAATGATCAGATGGGAGCTGCTCAACACAAACAGGAGCGCAAGCAACAAGGAAAAGGAGACCTTTATAAAGGCGTCCATTTTTCCAGGAATTGGGGTCTGTGGTTAAAGAGAGACGACAAAAAGAACAGGGTTAGCCCAAGACAACTGTTATCTCCATATAGCAATGCAGTCTCTAGAGGCGGCAGCACACGAGTCAGTGACCTGAATGCCGACATGAACAGCACTCAGAATATCCTGCTTAATTCTTCGGGGATAAATCGGTGAGATTAGCACTAGCACAAATAGCTTTATTTCCCAAATCAAAAGCTGACCTACATAGTTATTGGGGCTTTTATTTTACAGAAGTCACTCTGCTTGTTCACAATAAAAAGCTGAGGAGTGGTTAAGGAACTTTATGCTGTGTGTTTGTGTTTGTGTGTGTGTGTGTGTGTGCGTGTGCGTGTGCAGCTAAAGAAAATCACACTGCATGCCAGTCTTATTGTTGTGACAGGTTGATTATTATAAGTGCTGGCCTAACCCTAACATGTTCATTCGTGTGCGCTCACTCACACACACACACACAGATGACAATGGGAAAGGATGAGGAGAGTGTGGGGGGGGGAGTGCAGGTACCATTTTCCTCACTCGTCTTTCTCCGGTCCTCTGGGTCCACGTGCACCAGCTGCAGGATGAGCGGCCTGCGCGTCACGATGCCAGTACCGCGAGGCAAGAGGTCTCTGCCAACCAGACTCTCCAACACGGAGCTTTTCCCACTGCTCTGTTAGAGAGAAAGGTCACTGCCATGTTAGCAACACTTGCACACTTTTCAAGTGGGTTTTCAGTGGCTACGTAAAGCAGTATTTATTCTGTTAGAAATGAACCCCTTGGCATGATTCGTTTCGGCAGCCGTGGATTCAGCCGTCACACTCGAAACACACCAAACGCACCAAAACAATCGGACAGAGCCCCAAACTGCCATTACGACAGTTTCATTCAGTGCATTACCCACAATGCCGTTCTACCGACTACACGCTAAAAGTGGTGCCAGTGAGTTTTAGCACTTGCTTAATCTCTGCCTAAAGAGAGTGATGCAGCGGCACTTTAGTCCTTTAGTCTGTCCGGCTCCGTAAACTCAAAAACATCAGCTTTCCAAAGCTTCAAGTTTCATTCTAATATCACCATCAACATCACCGTGCTCTCAAGTGTCTGAAGTCAGAATGTCTACAAAAATGGGAATTAAATTAAAGAGTTGTTTGGTCAGTGCTTAATTTATTTTTAAAGTATTAGATGTGATAATTCACTGTTAATAGCACTGGAAATTACATGAAAGAGCAGCTTGATTTAAAAAAAAAATTGTGTAGAAAGCAAATTAACGTTCACTTTATCATCCAGATATCGCAAGTTTGAATCCCGATGATGCCCAAGAGTCTGTGAGCTCACGTATGCTGAAGTGGGAGGATAGCACTTTCCTCCGAGTGTGGAACGTCGACGCCTGATGCTGCTCGAGCAACAGTCTGAAGAGATGTGTTCGGCTGGCTTCATGAGCCTCGGAGGAAGCACGTGACAGCCTCGTCCTCCCTGGATGGTAGCTGTTGTGTAGCAGGGGAAGCTGCCTGAATTGGCCGTGAATAAATTAGGGAGTAAACTGGCGAAACATTTAAAATAGTATCACCCAGCATTTAGCGATTTCAAACATAACCAGAAACTCCAAAGTCTGCTTTAAAACCTCACGTTACGCTGTTATTTGCTGTTGTTATATTTCATTATGAGTGTCACCATGTCGAAGTGACATCATGACATTGCAACTCGGACAAGTCAGAGCTCTCGAAAAACTCCATGCAGGAATTCCATGTTATTTATTAATAAGTTATTTACTCGTTATTACTCACACAACTCGTAGTTAGAGAGCCGTTTAAACTGATCTGTCCTACTGGAACATCAGAAACGTCTCCGTTCCCACTTAGTCATGAACGCAGCATCATCTCGACGGCATCGTATCCCTGCACTGCAGTCTGTCTCCACTACATCCATCTGTTAAACTGTCACTTACATTTTTCCACCTTTAAACTCCACTGAAGCTGTGCTAGGAAAGGCCCCTCGTGACGTCACACAACCACTAACTTCTCACAGCAACAACAAAAATAAACAGCAACAACAAATTCTCACCATGATCTCTACGCACATCACAAACATGTCAGTGGAAACACAGGTAATGGGCTGCAGGCTGGAGTTGCCCTTGAAGTCAAGAAGAGGAAACTGTCTTGTTTTAGTGGTTATCCTAAATACCTCCATAATGGAAACAGAGTGCACTACATAGGGCGCCTCTGTAAAATAAATAAATAAATAAACCCTATCTAGTGTCTCTAGCTGTGGCTCATCTTCACTCCCACCTGCCTAACCTTCTGCAGTGTATATCCAAGTGATGTTCCCTAGATAGTGCACTCAGACACGTCAGTGAGCTAACTAACACCCGCAGCATCCAGCTAAAGTAACACTAATGTTCAGCTCTGGTAGTTACTATAGACAGCTAGGTTAGCTAAAATTAGCTAGCTGCTTATCTTAGGACTGACTAGCTAACGTTAACTAGTTGTATAAGAGCACTCTGAGTATAGCATACAACCTTGAAGAGTCGTAAAAATAAACAAAAACTATAAAGCTATTTTTGTTTTAATATTTTGTCCCGGCATTCATTACTGTTAGCTAGCTAATGTTAATGTCAATGCTAATGCTAATGCTGGACCGAAAGTGAAAAGCTCCGCGTTACCTGCGTCCCGACCACAGCGATCTGCGGCAGTTGAATGATATCCGCGCCCACGGTGTTAAACACGTCCTGCAGCTTGTTAATTACGGGAATAAGAGCCTCCATCGCTTCTGCCAATCGCTGCCTGTCAAAATGAATGAACAGGCGAGTGAACCGCGCTGCTAAACACGGCACAAAGTCATCCGAACGTCCCTCACGCAGCCACCATTAGCAAGCCGCTCTGACAGCTGCGCGCGCACCGAGCTTCTCGCAGGGAATTGTGGGACTTGGAGTTTTCTAAGCAGCGCGCGCAACTCCTCCTGAAGCTTCTGGAAACTACACTTCCGCGTTTCTCTTTTCATGCCCCGAGAAACAACTATTTTGTATGGCTACAGTTGATTTATTTACACAATGAAGTGTAAATTATTATTTATAATAATATAGTTACTTAAAAAAAAATCTTTCAGTAAACCTAATGTGCTCAGATTTCTCTAATTTCAGGGACCACGTCAACTGCAAAAAATTATAAAAAAAAAAAAATTAGCCACATTGTGTGTACAATAAATATTTTGGCTATTTAGTGAAGCCAGAGAGTTTTTTTCCCCCTGAACTTTCCAGTGGTGCCATTATTTATAATAACCTTTGTGGTTTTCCACAACTGTAACAAAATTAGAAATTCACAAACCCCACTTTGAGAATCATCACTTTACATAATGAAAAAAATAAAAACTTAAGGCAAGTGCAGTTTCACATTTTATTCCACCCAAGAATATTATATAACATGTTTGCTTTTGAATATAGACATTCATATATAGTTCTATTTATATTTAGATATTGATCCTCTATCCATAGGATTTATGTAAGTGCTTGATGAGTCAACTCAAAACAGCGACAAGTCCAGCAATAACAGTGATATGAACGGCACGGCTGGCTTTAGCATATTGCACGAGAACAAAACGATTCAACATGAACAATCGGGTAACGGGGGGATACGAGAACATGACTGAATTAGACAGAGTACCACAGTATGTGGTGTTGAGGTGTTACATGCATATTAGGGGATTTTCAGGCAAATGTTTAAAGCTACATCCCATTTTTTTTTTTTTTTTGGGGTTGAAGGGTGTTCACATTCATGATACTGTGTGACATCCTTCATATATATATATATATATATATATATATATATATATATATATATGTGTGTGTGTGTGTGTCTAGGTACCCTTGTAGTACCTTTAAGCCTTTACCACTCACCTTCACGTTTCTATTTAAATGAAAGATAATATTATGCTTAACCATGAGCAAACCCACTCTGTGAAAATCTTCTAAGCATGGAAGAGGTGTGGACGAATCTCTACCCCAGGTGCCCAGGACAAGCTTATTTCATGTTCAAACGTTTTAATTTTTTAATTTTTTGTTCATAGCTGCTTAGTAAAGCACCATAAAAAAGAAAAATAAGCCCTACTCCTTATTGTCTTTGCCAAAACCAAGCTTTCATTGGTGTATGTAGCTACATTTAAAGAGAATGCACATCACGATGGTGCGACGCTGTTACTATAGCGCGTGCTGCTCTGAATCCCACCACCCGCTGCACCACACACATCGCCTGAGGCAATATGGCAAACGAGGGAATGACTTTTACGAGTCGGATTCATTCGTGTGCACTAACGACAGACTATCTTTTCAGAATCGGGAATACGCAGGTTCTCAATAAAGTCCAGAACAAAGATGTCGTGTAACTCTCCAGCTAGCGCAACATGCAAGTTTGCAAGTTAAACAGTTCGATAGGAAATAAAGACGTTAACCAGATATGAATAATATTTTTATATAATATATCTTTTACTTTCGATGTGAGTTTGATGATGATTATTTTGTTGAGGACGCAGGACACCTGTGCTACATGGTCGTATACTTGTTAGGTTTCTCTTAGTCTGTATTAATGAACTTAACTAGCTAACTAGCTTGTCATATGTTATTATATTATGTTAGCTACAATCACACTTCTTAGTCTAGTCAGTTAGGTTTCCGGACAACCAAAACACAGGACTGGGCAGCACACTGGAGCTTCATAGTGGGTTAGATAGAAATAATATATTTATGCTTTGTCCACCCCTGATGGAATACGATTAATGTCAAAACGTACTTCCGCATTAGTTAACAATGCATGTACCCTGCTAAAGGCACCTAACAAGTATTAAACCTTCCAAACAACTGCAAAAAAAAAAAAAAAAACAACAACTAATTCTCCAAAGCAATCCATTATGTGCCACGTGTTAGTGTGTTCAGATCTACAAAACATGCTACACGCTGTCCATCTGGAGTGCTGTCACTTATATGCTGTAGATTTCTTTTAGTCAGCATTTCGCAACTGATTATGTTTGTGTTTCTTTTAGGCTTAGCTTGAACTGAATGGCAAAGTGGCAGGCTTCCACGTTCCATGTGTGTGACTAATCATTAAATCAAGTCTAATCTGAATGTGACAGTCAAACAACAGGAGAGGCTTCATTCTGNATTCTGCAAGAAGTCGGTTATCAATGTCAGTTAATAAACGGAAAATCCCTAATAATGCTCCTTATCATAACTTAGTCATTATAAACAACAATGAGCTTCATTCATCTCAGCAGCAACTTTATAAATTAGGATGTCTAATCCAGACAAAATTAGCTTAACTCTAGGTGAGGAGGAAACTATCGTGAGGAGTCACGGCGCTCTCAGGATGAGGTACAGTCCGTGTAGGTGGTCACCATGTTCCCCCTCCTCTGAGTCACAGTCCTGCAGTGCTGCTTTGCCATGCCCGGAAACCTGCTCTCGGTCCGCTTGGCATGTCTGTCAAATGTAAACATTCTCTCCATGTCGTCAGACAGATCCTCGAAGAACCCGGCTCCAAAAGCTCCTTGGAAGTGCCTCTTGTGGCGGTTGTGGCTTTGCTGGTGAGCCCGGAAGTGCTCCTCGAAGTTCCGTTTGGGGCGTGCGTGCCTGTTTTGGCTGTAGATATCGAAGTCTCTGAACATGTCCTCAAAGTTAAAGTCAAAGGACTGGTGGAAGTACTGATTCGCTCCTTTCACGTCTTCGCTGGAGAAAGCGCTCTGTCTAAGCCGATCGTACTCTCTCCTCTTTTTCTCATCCGACAGCGTTTCATATGCTGAAAAAGACGAGAGGACAGACCTTAGACTGGACTGTAATGACTTGACTGAACATAATGAGAAGCATAAGGGGGGAAAATCGCTGTCCTTTGACAACGAGGGAGAAGACATGAAGCAGCTGATCAAACTGAACTTTCCAAGTTTGCACCGTACTCAAGGGAAATTAATGACGTCACACACTTGTGAAGATTGTTGTGATGTAGAGGTGTGTACAGGACTGTTTTTTTTTTTATCCCACTCCCTAAGGAATTCTGACCAATCCCACCCCTCCTGCAAAAAGTAGGACTTGCAGTGTAAGAAGCTTGTATACGCTACAATAAGATTACCATAAGAACTTGGCCGTAAACATTTGGACACTGATGTGACTGTGATCTTTTTTTATATTAGTGTAGGATAAATTTCTCCAACGTGTGTAACAGTACTGTAGCGCTGTACAGCTATATCACAAACTATTTAATGACTTACCCTCCGCTATTTCCCGGAACTTTGTCTCTGCATCGGGGCTCTTATTCTTGTCTGGATGAAATTTCATGGCGAGCTTGTGAAAAGCCTTCTTAATCTGACGTTCACTGGCATCTTTAGGGACACCCAAAATATCATAGTAGTCCTTTTTGGCTAGTATCAGTTCCGTTATCATCAGGACGCACACAGCGAACATTAGCGTCGACTGCACTGTGGCCATGCTGTTGTTTGTGCCTGTTTGATAAAGGACAGAAGAAGAGACAGACAGATGTATACGTCAGTCTACAGGCTCGATACTTAGACTAACATTATAACATTTTAAGTTTCTGAATTGAATTTAGATCTGCTTTAAAGTATAGCCTGCAAATCTCACCATGGAGTTGTGTAAAACAGTGAACACTAGCACTTCTTCAAATCCTCCAAATATCCCAAATATCAGGGTTAGTCACTGTGTATGATCGCATGCTTACTTCGCTGTTAAAGTTTTCAAAATACAGATTAAACTGCATTTTCGTCTATTACTGACTTTGCATTTCCATCTATTACTGTCCAGTCGCTTATTTATTTATTTCTTTTTTTACCCAGTTGAGTTTCTTAGTCCAGTCTTCCTCTGGACTCCCCCTAAAGACTACAACAGCAACCTCTGTTTCTTCGTGTAGAGCAGAGCTTCTCACACCTTTTGTAGCCAGAGACCTGTATAACTGTAAGATAGATTCCACTGACCCCCTCAGGATGGAGGTTTTTTTTGGAGATTTTTCAAATAATATTTTTTGGAGCCATAGAGCTTTCTCTTCCTGAAATTTCCACTGAGATCACACCGGTCTGAGTTGACTTTGGTGCTCTGACTCCTGAATATAATAGCTTTGATAATGTGGGCTGTGATTTCCACCACTGTAACAAAATAAAAATGAATTCACAGACTCCCTGGATATGCTTCCTGGACCCCACTCTGAGAACCACTGCTGCAGAGGATGTGACAGTACTGAAAACCCTTTGGCTGTGTCATCCACTATGATTTCTCCGCTACCTCGACTGCCACTCTTAAGATGTTTGTAACTTCATCATACATGACAGCACAGAAGAACCTGGCGTTCCTGATCGCCTTGTGTATTTTTAAGGTTGATTAACGCAGCAGTGTTTTTAGACTACGTTATTTCATGCCATGTCTAGCTGATTAAAGTTTTCCGAAAATCCACAAAAGGTGGAGCTTCACTGCAGATATATGAAGCTAGATCTCCATGACTAGCAGGTCACTGATGTAAAATCCACAATACGACCCCTTGATAATGTGCAGATCAGATTCATTCAGAGAGACCTTTAGGGTGCAGATAGTCTGGTTAGTGCAAGTGTGGTTTCATGAGTTTCTACTAAGAGATGAATTTAAAGTCCAGTACTCTATTAGATTCTGTAGTGACATCTAGTCCTAAACAGATCATCGGCTGTGCCGTATCGTATCGTATCGTAAGAATTTGCCGTCCCATGATATTGACGATATAGTGGGTATCTCACACGTAGAACGAGAACAAACATGGCAGAAGGTAGCTGATGTTCCAACCCTAGACGAGGACGAAGAATTAATCCCTAAAAAAGGGGCTTCTTCTGTAAAGTGGAAGTGGTTCGGGTACAGAAGAGCAGATTTGATAGTCTGCCGAGAGTTCTACACTGAACACCGGTTTTTCTATCACAACTTACAATGGCGTTTTTTTATGGTACTTTATACGTGATACAGTTTTTAGTCTATATCGCCCATCCTTATTGTCTAGTTTATTGATCATTAGATTAATCCATCAAATTCAATTGTCCAATAAGGGCTTTAAGTCAAATTATTAAATAATAACTAGAGCAAGTCTGACAGTGTTTGTTCATGATCTCCACAAGCATAGTATCATTTCTTTAAAAACAAACACAGTGGTCTTGTGGACATGCCTCACATCCCTGGGAGTCCCCTGGACCTCACATCGAGTGCTGATGGTTTACACTGTTAGCTATATAACCGATAATCCTCATCACACTCGCTAACACTGGGTTCGCTTACATACTGCTTAGCTTCAGTAAAGCTGCTAGTCACACACACACCGTCAGCCAGCCGCCTGCTGTCGAGCAGCTAGCAGCTAAGCTAACGCACAAACTAACCACTTGTATCAGTACCCTAACAGAATTAACACCAACAAAAACACCGAACGGGGGGGAAACCCCCGCTTGAATAAAACGCAGTTATTATTTCCAATACATTACGCTTTTTCAAATGAATGTTACCTTTAATATACGCAGTCACCGGTGAAGCCCAGATAACGGTTCGCTTTCGTTTCCATCCCAAGCAACAACACGAAGCGCAACCCCATTGGTTGGTTGTGTACCACGTGACCTTCACGTGCGCCGAAAGGTGGCGTATAGCAAGCAGAGATAAGCTGTGGAGTTATTACACTTCTGACTCCCTAAAATTATCATTTAATTTCCAATAAAAAGGGTCAGTAACAGCTGAACGGAAATTCTATCGACTCATTCTCTCTAAAACGTGTAAACATATTAATATTGTCTTTAATGTGACGTCATTAGTCGTCGATGAGTCGATGGGATTTTTTCCCTAACAAAGTGGAAGAAATGCAAAATGTTACACAACTTTCATACTTGAAATGACCCAGTCAACAATTAACACACACACCCACACACACACACACACACACACACACACATTTTCTCTATAGCATGTATCCTACACAGGGTCGTGGGGAGCCTGGAACCTATCCCAGGAGACCTGGGGCACAAGGCGCAGGGCACAATCGCACACACACTCACACACCCATACACACACTACAGACATTTTAGAGATGACAATCAGGCTACAACACATGTCTTTGGACTGGGGGAGGAAACGCACACTGCAGAGGTGCGAGGCAAACATGCTAACCACTAAGCCACCATGCCCCCCTTAGTTATTTGTTGATTTGTTTGTTTGTTTAAAATCTTCTTAGGATTCTCTCTATATTTGTAACTTGTCCCAGTTAACAATGATCTTGTTTAGAAGCTGTGACACAGTCAATAATGCTGTGAAAATGTTTGGACTGTTTAGAGCCCGGGCCCCCTTTAACTGTAAAATCAATCCATGGCGCCCTCAGGACAGATTTATTTCATGAACATTATTTAAATGTGCACAGTAATATCTTAGATATTTATTACCGCTATAGAGTTTTCTAGTCATGAATTTTCCACCCACATAATATACTAGGAGTTGTCTTTAATTCTATATATATTAGAATTAAATAGTTTTTATTTACTACTTGTGTTGGAGTCATTGAAACTCATTTAATTTCACCACTCAAACTACTACTACTACTACTACTACTACTAATAATAATAATAATAATATGCAAACTCATATGATTCATATCACTTTGATGATGGTGGGTTGTGATTTCCATCACTGTAACTAAATATAAAAAAATCACAGACCTTCACAGAGCCCACATTGAAATCCACTGCTCAAACGAACAAGTCATTTTAAATAATCTTATTTATATTCCAGAGATAAAGTTTGAATTGTGTTCACCTCTGAATGGAATGAAAGATTTCAAAATAATAAGCAAGCACAAAAGGTTGATTTTAGTCCATTACACAACTTCCAATTCTTATTTACATGCATGCTTTTGTGTTGGGATTGGGGTTTTTCCTGTCTCTTTCTATTTGTTTATTTGTTTGTTTGTTTATTTGTTTGAAATCTTCTGAGGGATCTCTCAGTATTTGTCACATGTCCCAATTAACAATGATCTTGTTTCCAAGCTGTGACACAGTCAGTAAAGTTGTGAAAACGTTGTTTTATAATAATAATAATGTTGGTGCAGAGTTATGTTGACATACATCCATGTTAAGATATTTTCTACTAATTGAAACCCATGGCTCTGTATTAAGGTCACCTCACGAAAAGAAATGAAGTCATCTGTTAATCTGAGCAAAATTTACTCACATATTCAAATAAAAAAAGAGACTTTAAAAAGTAGCTCATTTAAAAAGTAAATAACTCCGTTTGAAATACATTTGAAATATAGTAGTGTTTTTTATTCACCAATAAAGGGTGTTAGCTTTTCTTTGTCTGTTTGTGCATCATGCTTTTAAAATGGTGAAAAGTATTCCTCTATAGTACCCTGTACAAGTAAAAAAAGAGGGGAAAGACTCAAAAGATCATTTTAAATGCTGTTTTATTTACATACAGCAACAATAATACACGTCAGTAGAAATGACCGAATGATTTTTAATGAAGATTAAGGATTAAAAGAGCAAGCACAGTAAACACACAGCATATCCTGATCAACTGCACTTTCAACAAACGTTGTATTTGTTTAACGCCTCTGATTATTTTAGTGGATTTTTTTGTTTAAAAGATGTTATTATTTCAGTAATATAACCAATATTACACTGAGATAATTCCATCTTTTCATCAATAAAGCACTAAATTCCGTTATTTTGGCTGTGTTTTGTTTTAACAGACACCCTCAGCGGCCTAGCGCCACGCTGGTAAAGCCGTGCATGCGATTCGACTCAACACTGCAGTGGGGCGGGTAAAGGGGTGTTACGTGAAGCGCCGTTTTCAACGCACGCGCACGACACGCTCTGTCGAGCGTCTTCCAAAGATGGCGGGCGTCCCCGATCCGCTGGAAGATATGCTGTATTCAGAAGTGGACGAAAAAGCAGTCAGCGACCTCGTGGGTTCGTTAGAGTCGGAGCTCGGCGGTCAGAATAAATCCCAGAGCGAGGCGCGGAGGTCAGGAGCAGCCGAGAGCGGAAACAACAACTTAGGAAAAGCCCAAGCCGCTCAAGCGGGAACCGCATTGGAGGCGCGAGCGTCAGGACTGCACAGAGTGGAGGTAAAGCGCGAGAACGGCTCCGAGAGGACACCGAGCACCAACTCTGTCCCTGTCCCTTCCGCTCTGAGCGCCGGCGGGGTGATGGCTACCAACCGAGTGCAGCCAAACATCACGTTAGTACCAAAGCCCGCTGTACCGGGACTTACAACTTCTCCGAACTGTTCAAGTGACGCAGCAGTTGTAGCATCATCATCCTCATCATCACCCTCACCATCACCATCATCATCCTCAGCTCCAGATACTCTCCCTAACACCAATCACATAGCTTCAACTATCCGCGCCGTTTCCTCCAGAGCCCTGGCTGGTGAGAATGGCAGCAGTGCCCCTGTAGCTGTCGCCCCTGCTCCCACTCCTGCAGCCGGATTACAGACCGGTGTGAATGGTGCTGTCACTGGCTCTGGCTTAGGCACCGACAACAGCAACACATCCACTTCCAAAGGCACTAATGGTACTTTTCTTGGTACTTCTGGTCAGCCTAATCATATACTGTCACAGCCTGTGAGTGTATCAGGTACTCAGACAGTCCCTGCTGTTGCCCTGCACCGACCTTCCAACATCGCACCCAATCCCAGTGACCCTAAACTTACAGCGCCTGTGAGTGTCGCCTCTGTCCCCGCCCCTGCGCTGACCTTTACCAATGCGAGTTTGATCAAGACGAACCCCCAAACCCAGATTAAAACCATTGTCCCAAATCAGCTGGCCGGTTCTCCTGTAGCTGTGCGGCCTCCTATAACTGGCACACCCGTGCACTCGGGTGCAGTCAGTACCCCGCTTCCGGTGGTGAGCACCACATCGGTGCTGGTGAAGCCAGAAGCAGGTCTTACAGGGCAGGCTGTGGGTATGTTGAGACCCGGTACTCCGTCTCCAGCAGTGAGCACTGTGCCTGTGCGACCCGGGGTTCCTGCGGCACCTGCTCCGAGGGCGGTGGTACCTCATATTACGGTCAGACCCCAACAACAGACCACGATTCAGTTACCACCAGGATTCACTATACCGCCGGGTAAGTGTGCATTCACAGCCAGCATCATTTACACTCCACCCTTATGGCCTTTTTGACCATTATGGGAAAAAATTATTCTTCTGAAACCTTATGTGTCATTTCAGTTTCTCTAATGCAGGGGTTTCTCAGACTGTTTAGAGCCCGGGCCCCCTTTAACTGTAAAATCAATCCATGGCACCCTCAGTACAGATTTATTTCATGAACATTATTTAAATGTGCAGAGTAATATCTTGGGTATTTATTACCACCATAGAATTTTCTAGAATTATATATATAAGAATTATTATTTACAGGACTACTTGTGTTGGAGTTACTGAAGTTTGGATTAAACTCATTTAATTTAACCACTCATAATAATAATAATAATAATAATAATAATAATAATAATAATATGCAAACTCATATGATTCATATCACTTTGATGATGCTGGGTTTTGATTTCCATCACTTTAAAAAATCACAGACCTTCACAGAGCCCACTTTGAAATCCACTGCTCTAATGAACAAGTCATTTTCAATAATCTTATTTATATTCCAGAGATAAAGTTTGAATTGTGTTCACCTCTGAATGGAATGAAAGGTTTCAAAATAATAAGCAAGCACAAAAGGTTGATTTTAGTCCATTACACAACTTCCAATTCTTATTTACACTTTGCTTTAGTGCACGAGCCGCCCTCGGGGTTGGGACGGGGGTCTGGCCTAGCTGCTTCTATAGACTGTAGTTTATAGAAGCGATCCAATAACACATTCGAAACAATCGAAAATTGTGTATATTGCTAATGATTAGGGCTGCACAATAGATCGAAATTTTCGAAATATCGCAAATGTAAATATCGCAATATGCATATCACAAGGGCTTGCCATAACGGAATGATTTTAATACTTCAAAAAGTTAAGACAAATTCAAAGTTTTAGGGCGACGCAGACAGCAGAGATTGCTTTCTTTTCCTCAAAAGAACATGAAACATTTAAGGTGGTTATGTCATTTTCAGTTTTTAAATATATATATAATTATAAATCGATTTTACACACTTATAGCGTTATAGTACCGCATATCGCATTATTTAACAAGTTATCACATATCGCGTTTTTCTTCAATAACGTGCAGCCCTACTAATGATTAATACGAAGGTAAAATTTGTGTTCCAGCTGAATGTTATAAAGTCAAAAGGGATGGCCTGAATCAGTGGAATGTCCATTGTTACGTTATTAACAGAACATCAGGAACTGATTTAAAGACTAATCTAAAAGGAGCTGATGATTCAGCTGATGATGTCCGAATAATACGCGTCCTTATCTCGATTGAGAGTTGCGTTAAAAGTTCATCGGTGCCGCAGAGTCAGGTTCCTGCTTCCTGTTTATTTTGCGAAAGCTCTGATGAGATGTGTGGTCTGTGGTGTAGGAATGGTGCTCGTCCGGACCGAAGCGGGCCAGTTGGTGCTGGTTCCTCAGCAGGTTCTGGCCCAAGCGAAGGCTCAGAATCAGACGAAAGCGGCTCTGTCTCCTACGCCTGCCACGACCACCACCGCCGGAGCCACCATCCGAGTCACCACTCCTGTGCAGCAAGTATGTGACTACACTCTCAGAAAAAAGGGTACTGAACTGTGCCTTTTCGTGTCGCTGCGGTGGTACCCTTGTCTCTTACACGTTTAGTATTTCTCTTTCACCTGGAATCTTTGGTAGTTTAGTGTAAAAGTTTAAAGCTATATAAATGGTCCGTGATTGATCTTTAGAGTAACGCTTTAAATGTAAACTACATGCGCATTTCTAGGTAAAAGGTACCAACTAAATGTACAAAAGGTCTACTGTTAGGCTGCCATGCCACACTGTAGACCATGATTAAAGGTCCCAGAAGACATCCAGGACATGTTCAGATTAATCCAGCATCATTTTAAATGAGAAGTCCTCAACTGAATTTGAGTGGCAGGTTGGTGAAGTGAAGGTCCAGGTGTAATCTGTGTCTGAACTACTGGCCCATAAGATCTTGGCTCTCAGGTTTTAATTCTGTGCAATCTCTCACGTTGCAGTCGCCAGTGACATCCCAAGCAATCCGACCCATTCCTCCGGCACAGGCTAAAGTGGTCCAGGCAGCCAGCCCTGCTAGCCCTGCTCTACAGGTACATGTCCTCTTCATCTGCGTTTAACTTCCAACTTTACTAATCCAACACAGCGCACTGTCGTATTACAGACCAGGCAAGGTGGAGGTGAAGCACAGCATGACGCTACATTTCCTTTGAAAGCTTACATGTCGATTTCTTGGGCAATTTTGATAGGTTTTGTCCTAGTTTATTTTGAACCCGTTCTCCAAGTAGCAAGTTCCCGCTGAATATAGTCTCTGCCGTTGCTGGCCTTCATGGTTGTTTTGCCAAATTGCTGACACGACAGGGATGTGCGGTTTCTCATTAAAGTGCGTTGGGAAAATCTATGCAAAAATGGATCAGGTCTGTTAAGTTAAGGCAAAAGATCTATGCACAGTACATAGTGAGATGAAATAATATAATATTTTTCCGGGACCCACGGTGCAACATACGTGCATGACATTCTCAGTGCTGACAGGAAAACAAAGTGCAATAAGAATAAAAAAGCATGCAGGGATGGGTTAATGGAAAGCAGCTGGGGGCAGTAAGAGTAAAAGTACTCAAATCACTAAACATTTAACATTACAGGTGTGTGTTTTGTTTTTGACACCTTCTAAGTGAAGTGAAGTGACTTGCGGCCAAGTGTGGTGACCCATACTCGGAATTTGTGCTCTGCATTTAACCCATCCAAGTGAACACACACCCAGAGCAGTGGGCAGCCATTTTAGCTGCGGCACCCGGGGAGCAGTTGGAGGATCACCTCAATCATGGTATTGGTATTGAGGGTGGCAGAGAGCGCTGGTCATTCACTCCCCCACCTACAATCCCAGCCGGACCCTAGACTCAAACCCATGACCTTCGGGTTCACCTTCGGGTTACAAGTCATACTCTCAGACCATTAGGCCACGACTGCCCCCAAAGATATGTTTGGTGGAAGAACTCGAGAGGCCTGCACAGAGCCCTGACCTCAAACCTTCTGAACACCTGTGGGATAAAAAGGAATGCTGACTGCGCCCCAGGCCTCCTTGTCAGTCATCAGTGCCCAACCTCACTGGTTCTAGTGGCTGAATGGGCAAATCCCCACAGACACGCTCCAAAATCTAGTGGAAAGCCTTCCAGAAGAGTGGAGGTTGTTATAGCTGTAAAGAAGAGCCAAATCTGGAATACAATGGTCGATAAGCACATGAGCATGGCCAGGTGTCCACAGATTTTTGGCCATATAGTGTATACTCAGACTTGAAAACCTGGTAGTCTATTTAAAGATTTTTTAACAAATGCAATGTAATGTTATTTTGCTATTCAGATAGTAGAATAAGACATAACTAAACAATTTAATCTGTAGATAAGGAAAGGAAATCAGCTCAGTCGGTTTCGGGAAGGAGCAAAAAAAAAAATGGTAAGCAGCTGTTTGGTAGCCAAGAGCCAGGTCTTATGAGTGAGCTGATCCCATTGCTCTGACTTACTGGAAAAAACCCAGAATTCCCCTCACTGACTGTGCACGCTATTGACTGGCGCATGGGGCATGCAGTAGTGGCGTGCACAGGCACAAGACATCAGCGCCCTGTCACAACAAACCCCGCCCCTGGGCGGAGCTTAAGGGTGACGCGTTTCAGTTTATAAAAGCTCAGTAATGCAACCTCATCGGCTGTGACTAGACGATTGAAGTGGGTTTAACCCCACAAAACAAACTACAAATGTGTTTTGTTGCCTAGTGTTTGCCTCACCAATTAACATCAAGCACCTGCTATTCTGATTTCCATCTCTGCGATCTGAAAATCGTCAGACTCAGAATATTAACGGTAAGAAAGCAACTTTTTAGGTTGTTTATTTTAGTTACTATAGCTCGTGCTTGCATAAAGTTGGATATTATACTAATTAGCATTGGGCTGTTGGGCTGATTTGTGTGCAGAATGGTCTGAAGCCTGAAACTCTTTTTTTTATGTATTTTTAAAAAATCTTTTCACAGTGTTCAATGAAGACCATCCATCAAAGAATATCAAGGCAAATTTCCTCATTCACCACTTGGTTGTTGTGATAGAGAGGTAAGTTTCAAAATGGCTTGCTCTGTCTAGTCTGATCAATTTTCACTGCTTCTTGCTCCTTTCTGTCTGACACAGTTGCTTTAACCTTGGAATAACTAATCCACTGTGTACACACACGAGGTTTAGCTAGAGTCAGATATAAGGGAGGTACCCAGGTGCAAGAAAAAACAAACACTGTTATTATGTGATCAACTAATGTTTAGTCGTGAACCATGTTTCATAATGGATTTCACTCTTTGTCAGATCTGTGGTTTCTATGCAACTCAGTGACGCAATTCTGCCAAATTAACATTAAAAAAAGTACATGGTGTCATTTAGTGCTAATGTTAGTGCTCTGTACATCTTTGTGCAAATGCAGATTCACTGAGTCCTAGAAGTAAAGCAAATCCATGACTTAACATGGACACTCAGCTGTGTTTTAGCAAGCATACACAGAATCCAGCCATGCACTGAGCCCGTGCTCGTCACATCATGTATGCCAAGTGGATAGCTGGATATAGAAATCCAACTCTACTGCCAACAGCTGTCAGGGCATGTAACTAGACTTTGAGAACATGTCGCTAGATATGGTTACTTTTTTTGGAAATGCTCTCCAGTATATTCCTTATTAATTTACTGCAGTATCATTCAAGCTGACTTAAATTAGGGTATTTTCCAATCACTTAAATACATCACTGCATCACCCAGTTTTACCCACAGTGCAATGTTTCCACTTCTTTAAGGGCTAGGCTGAAAATAGTGCAGGCATTTGTTGGCTGGTCTCTGTTGGATGCTTTCTGATCCATGTTGAATTGCTGGGAAATGCCATGTCATTCAGGAGCTTTGCAGAGTGAACATTAATTTGTGTCTTCTCTGATTTACTGCAACCGTCCTCATTTTTTGCAGGGTTAACATCTTTTACACAGTTAAAACACAACTGTCCTCAGAAATGGCAGCAATTCCATCCGGTGGCTCTCTTGTTGCTACTCATGACTACTACCGAAGTGAGCACCACTCCTTTCAAATCTATTCAGCTGTACTATATGTTACATTTGCCTTTAATATTGCTGTTACAGATACCATTATCATTTTTGCCTTTTACCCTCGTATTTCGTCTAATTGGATGTTGTAAATGCAAACGTTTCAGGGCGCATAGGGTCCACTTCCAGCAACAGTTCCTGCGGCAGTTCGGATTATACTGGGGAAGTTATTCCACACCACCCAGGTACAATCAAAAACACATTGTTTCTTTTTCAGTTTGTAATATTTTATTCAATTCCAAAGTCTTTCCAATTGCATAAAGATCTCTTGCTTAAGCAATGGGTTGTAAATCCTGATTATCACCATTTAATCACAGGTCTACCTAGACAAGACTCAGGCCACTGGTGGGCCAGTTTTTTCTTTGGGAAGCCGAATACACCTAATGGACATGACACCCAGCCCAAGTGAGTCTAAGAGCAATCCATAGTTAGAGTTAAATCGGATGAAGACATACATCCCTTTCACATCTTTACTCGTTTTTAACTTTGTTATTTCTTTGTGGTTTCTGTGGTAGGGCTGGGACATACACTGTAACCAATGGCCAAGTGACTTGCATTGCCAAGGAAATGGTGCAGAACAGAAGGCTGAGCGAAAGCAGTGAGCAACATCCCGAGCCCAGCTCTCCCCCTGCCTCATAAACGCACAAGCCATACAGCCACTAATTTTAAAACCACCTTCTTTCACCACACCAGATCCACGGGTAGATGCATCATCTTCTTTTGACTTGTTAGTTTAAATAGAGTGCTTTTTATGTTTCTCAGGCTGTTTTTTTACTGATGACCAAAAAAAAAAAACAAGTTTCATTAAAAAAAAAAAACTTTGACCACTTTGTTATTGTGTGCCCTTTGAATAAATGACTGCAGTCTGTGGCCTCATGTCTTCTCTGGCTCATTCCTCTCATTTACAAATGTAAATGTAAGCTATTTGTTGCCTTTACGTATGTATGAATTTACAGCGTATGGCTATGTGATGTTTGTATAATCAGCTACAGCAAAATTATCTGTAACTAAGAGGTTTAAGTGATAGTGTCTCAATAACATTTGAAAGTCAAGCCAATGCAAATCACCCAAAACAACAGTTTTCTTATTGTTCGCCAAGATCTTCCCCATGCAATATGCTCTTTTGAACACCTTCATAGTCATAGTTGTATTTACAGTTACAGTACACATGGCCATGTTCCTAAGGTTTAGACGTGGTAGGNTAGGGACACAATGCTGGTACAGTAGTAATATAAAGGAGGAAGAATGATGTTTGTTTTTAACTTGCCACCACCCTACCTCTTCAGAGGACAATAAGGAGAGTGAAAGATACCAAGTGTCAAAAGTTGCATGGGAGAGATGACGAATGGTAGTAAATGCTCGTCTCAGTGTATGTCCCTGCTATGCATGAGTGTTTGTTTATATAGATTAATATATACTGATGCTTTTTTGTGTGTGGTTGTGCCATCATGCTCATGTATCTGCAAGTTATTCTTTGGTGAGGACCGATAAGAATAGATGGCCTTACATTCTGCTCAAGTATTCCCTGGCATGTGGAGGATGTTAAACAGGGTTCATTAGTGGAAAAGTACTCGTGACCTAAATGCAGTTGTTGCCAAACACAATCTGTTCTTATTGCTAACTGACTTTTGTCTGCCTGTCCTGACCTGTTGTGTTTCATTGAATTAATTACTAGGAAATTTCAGTTTGGAATGGCCCATGCCTATTGTTTATTCCATTTTGTGCCTAGTGGTTTGATGCTGATGGAATGAATTCATCTTGCATATCACTTTGCATATTATCTTGCAAGTTTCAGTAAACACCCAAAGACTTTCCTTTTTCTAGAGTACTTGAGTGTTGAATCAGAAACACCCTGAGCCCTGTTTGAGAGCCTGTGAGTGTATTTGTGTATTTTGGTATGTTCTTTTATGCTGTGCTGTTACCTACTAATGCAAATTATGCCTCGTGTCATTATAAAAGACTTTGCCATTAGGTAGAATGATTTCATGCAATGCAGAAGCAGTCATGGTTTTAGCTCTCAGGGTCAACATTATTGAAACACACTCAAATGGGCAAAGCTACATAGCCATAGCAAAGAGTTCAAACATCCATGTCACTGCAACTGGTTCGATAATGTGCAGGTGGAAAGTTCATGGAGCCACAATTAATCCTTCCCTGACAGGTGCGCCATGCAAGATTTCACAACACACTCTCAAAATAATGATGATATAGATAGGAGAGAAACCACCAGTCATTCAAAACCACCTTAAAGCAGCAAGAACAATAGTTACACACAGAACAATCACTGCATCAACTGCATTTCAATCATTTCCTTTCCTACACTCCATGCAAAACTCCTCTGCTAAAAAGAGATTCATGTCTAAAAGCATTTAGAGAATTAGATCTCTTCTGGAACAACATACTCTGGTCAGACCACCAGACCCACAGTGAAGTACAGAGGTGAGAGCATCATGAAATGGGACTGCTTCTCTGCAAAGAGTACTGGGGCATTACATCTCATTAAAGGAACCACAAATGGAGGCATGTATTGAGACATATTATAGGAGAATTTAGTCTCATTGGCCAGGAAACTGAATCTGGGGAGAAGATGGATGTTTCAACAAGAGAATACCCCAAATGTACAGAATAACTCAAGAAGGCCATGCATGGCCTTACTTGAATCCTATTGAAAATATATGACGGATTTTAAAATTGCAAGTCCTTGTAACCTTTGGAAATTAAAGACAATATGTCAAGAGAAATCGGCCAACACTGAGCCACAGTGCTGCAAAAAGCCAAGTGCTTCTTACAGTAGACATGTCAGCTGAAATTGCCAGCTTTGCGACAAAGTACTGATACTTACATCCAAATACTTTTTTCCCCATATGTTTATGAATACATGCTTTTTTGTTTTTAAAGTACAAAGTCAAAAGACATAACGTGTAAACCTAAAGTTATGTGCACTCAAGGTATATTAAATAAGTCCAAATACTTATTTCCTTTCACTGTATGTTCACACCCACACCCCCCCACCTTCAAACCAAGGTTTATAACTATGATGTATTTTTGTCTCCTAGGACCCTATCTCTGCCTAAGAACAGATAGGTCAGGATTAAGCAGGCTTCCAGTCTGATTAAAGTAAGTTAGCTAAGAAGGGACAGCTAATGCTGCTTATATAACAACACCTGTTTGGAAAAATAGGATCAGGACAGACATCTAGTGAAGGCATATGTATGGTGTGAGGTCAGGAAAACACATCTGAAACCTCCAGTGTCTCTAGTCTTATGTCAGTCACAGCGTCTGACAAACAAAAGCCTCATCATTCATCTTGACTCGACTGATCACTGTCCTGGCTGCATGAATTCCTCCTCTTTTTGTCCTTTGTTTCTTGTTGTGCTTCCTGGATTTGACCTGCACTTATTTTCCCATTTTACAATTTTGGATCATCTGCCTGTGTTTTGACCCCCATCGACTATGATTCTTGGATTTGCCCAAATAAAACACATTGAGTTTACAAATTTTCTTCATGTCTTTCATAAATGCATGTTGCAGGCTTTTTTCCAGAATTCACCTGCAGCAACCTCCAACAGGTTTTCCTAGGCCGCACATATAAACTCTGTAAATTAATGTTTAATTGTAATGTTGGTTTCATTCATGCAGTCATGGTACACTGGTGCTGCACAAGTGCAATTTTACACCTTCAGTTCTAAAATTAGAATGTGCGCTTCCTGTTTTTGTTAATTTACCAGAATTACATCTTAGTTTCTCAAACCTGTAAATGCAAATATACAAGAATCATGTTTTCAAATTCATGTTATATGATATTGCATCTTTCACTGGCCATTTCATCCTTTCTCACTGCATATGAGCCAGCTACAGGCTAGTAACAGATACATAAACACCACACGTTCTCAATATAACAAGCATGCTTTTAGTTCCATACTACAAGGTTACTGTGTACAAAGGTGAATTGACTCAGGCCAAACATCCCAGCCATGTTTAATGTGCTTGGAGAAGTGTTGTGATGTGTTTAGTTTGGTTACAGCGTATGGTTGTTTGATCACACCTATTCCAAAACTCAAATTGTTACTCCTCAAAATGTTACTGGTTGAAAATGCTAAAATGCTGCTGATTAATAAATATATCTTGGCATTTGATTTGAAATTAAGTCTAGTTTTGCCTGAGTTTGTGGTCTAGCTATAAGAAGTTGGCTGAACTGTCTTGCACTGCCCTTTGTAGGAGACATAGAAGACCTGGCTGTGCGTTGTGTAGAAGGGAGGTGTCAGCACAGACTCTATAATCAGCCCCAATCTCTAAGCGAATGCGTGCCTTATCCTCGCATGCACTTTCATGTGGAGACATGATCCACACATATACACACAAACCATGACCTACTTCCATGAACTTGCTTCTGTCGACAGCTGACAGGTTTAAAGAACAGCAACAGACTTTTACATTAAGTATGACATGAATGATGATGGACAAACAACAGCAGGAAATTGGGTGAAAGTGTATGAGGTTACCTCATGGGGAAAAGCCTAGCCTCCCCTTAAGCATTATCCATTGGTTCACACCCATAAATGTCCATTTCACATACAGGATATCACTGAATTGTGGGGACCACAAATTATAAATAGCATTTATCATGCTGTCTAATCTTTTCAGGAGCAGCAAAGTACAGGTCATCGAGGACGGCTCAAGTAATACCAACGGCGTGTAGATCCTCTTTTGTTGCAGAAATTAAAGTGAAATCTGGAATAAACATGTTTCTGATATTAGCTGCTTTCTTTACATTGTCTCTAATATAAAAATGCAGCAATAATACAGCATAAAGCAAAACAGAAAAGTGAAGTGGTACATATTACATTCATCCCAAAAAGTCTCATACTCTAAATTACGTAAGACTGTTCTGAGGGTCAGTATGCCACTTAATTAGGGGTACTGACTATTTTTGGAAGAACTGCTCTGTAATCCACCTTCACCAGAACAGGACATCCAAAACCAACTGCTGCTTTATTAAGTAAGTGCTGGTTGGGTAAAATTATATCCACAAGTACCCTCTTGAAAGTGAAGCAATCTTCCTCTGGAAGGTTCACAGATAAATGTATTACATACCCCATATGGCCAAAGGTTTGTGGCCAACTGACTATCACACCAATTTTTGCATTTTGAATGTCCCATTCCAGATTTATCTCCCTCTTTGTTGTTATAATAATCTCCACTCTTCTGGGAAGGTTTTCCAATAGATTTTGGAGTGTGGCTGTGGGGATTTCTCCATTCAGCCAAATCGCCAGCCATTCAGTGGTGGTCAGGTGTCCACAAACATTTAGCAATATAGTGTATCACTCTAAGTTGCTATGAAACCAATCGTTTCACCTCCAAGATGGTACCTATGGATGTAATTCTACCTAACCAGCACTTACTTAATAAAGCAAGAGTTGGTTTAGGATGTCCTATTTCTTTTTAGTGGCCCCTCAAATAGGCTGGCCAAGGATAGTCAGTAGCCCTAATTAATTGGCTGACTGACCCTGCTAAGCTTATGGAAAAATTACACAGTGTAGGCCTATATAACGTCTGTGACAGCGCAGCATGCATCATCAACATCAGGAGTGAATTTGATCTGACAAGTAGGAGATGGCTATAGTATACATACAATAATTTAAACATGAAAGAGATAAATAAATAGGTACACCGATAATAGAGTTATATAGAGTTACTGTCATTATATCTAATGGATTGTGAAGTATTAAAACAATATTTCTGCCTATTGGAATGGTTTTCTTTTTCTTCCTTTGTCTGTAATTGAAATTCTTAGGCTGACTTTCCTGGAAACAGAACAATTGTACAAATTAACAATGTATGACACTGGGAAATTTGTATTGATTTTTTCTCTTGTGAGTTAAACACCACTTAAAGCCCAATTTACACTGTATGATTTTCTGCTGTCTTAGTCAAAAATCACACCCTGTAAGCGAATTTTTTGGTCGTGAATTGAAATCAGAGGTCTTACAATGCATAATGTAATGGGCTTAGCAGAGGCCAATTTATTATCATTGTGACCAAACACAGTGCAGTGCAGTGCAGACTGAAAAAATATTGACAAGCAGATGTTGTTAAGCTCTAATGAAGCGTATAAGTTTCTGCACAAAACATAAAATAAAGGTAGATGCCAAAACTGCTATTATTACATGGACATATACACTCACTGTCCACTTTGTTAGGAACACCTGTACACCTGCACATTCAGGCAGTTATCTAATCAGCCAATCATGTGGCAGCAGCACAATGGATAAAATCCTCAAGATATAGGTGAAGAGCTTTAGTTAACGAAAAATAAAAAACATCCTGTCAGTAGAGGGTCTGTAGGCTGAAACACCTTTTTGATGAGAGAGATCAGAGGGACTGGTCTGAGCTGACAGGGAGTCTATAGTAACTCAAATAAGCACTCTTAACAATCATGGTGAGCAGAGTGCACAACACATCAAACCTTGAGGTGGATGGGCTACAACAGTAGAAGACCAAAACAGGTTCCACTCTTGTTAGCCAAGAACAGGAATTTTAGACTATCATGGGCACAGACTCAGTGTAAATGGACCAGATGTTGCGTGATATGATAATGGGCAAAAACCCTGGATTTAGTCACAAGGTCACCCTTTAGTCATCTGGCCACCAACACATCCAAGGAAAAATGATCATGAGGCAGTTTTAAGAGACATCCATTTCAGTTTGTCATCCTGCCTAATGTAAATGGCCTAAAGGGACTGAATCACAAACAGGAGATCCCATGCTGGCATCAAGTGACTGAAGTACAAAAGCCCTTAAGGGACAGTGGCAAAAGAGGTGCCTTAGAAAGGCTGTAACAAGCCAGGAGAGATTCCATTCATGGCTGTATTGCGCACTGCAAAGGCTGCTACATACACCTTTAGGGCAGATTGGGAGTTTCTTGTTTTGTCTTCTGTGTTTTCCATACTATACTACCTCCCCAGCAGGGTTTTTTAGATAAACAGTACTCTTAGTCCATTACCTAGTGAACCTGTATCAGGATATATTTATTGATAGAGACTTCAAAGCACTTCTGTACGCTGCTCAGGATTAAAGCATCTGGCAAATGCCATAAACGTAAAGGTAAATTGACTTACTGTTGTCTAGCAGTCCTTTAAGTAAACTGATAAGGTGCATATCATTTGCAAAACAGCTGCTAGGAGCTATGTGCTATGGGCTTTTACATTCAGGAATGTTTCCTGAGCCTGGAATAGATCTTTTTTCAATTCAATTCAATTTTATTTGTATTATACTTTTAACAATGGACATTGTCACAAAGCAAAAATAAATACATTCAGGATATAAATTTTAAATGTATGAATTTGTCCCTAATGAGCAAGCCAGAGGCAATGGTGGAAAGGAAAAACTCCCAGAGATGATATGAGGAACCCTTCCTCATCTGGGTGATAATGAATAGTGCAATTATAAATAAATCCCTTCTATAAGTGTGTGCTACATGGTGAAATAGTGCAATTGTGTAACCAGGAAATTCATTACAGTTTTCACATGAAGTCTGTTTTGTTGAACTTATCCAACTGTAGTCCTAAACATAACTGTTCGTATGAATTGTTTTTGATTAAGATATTCAGACAAAATAGGTTTAGTGCATACTTGGCTTAATCCTCTGAGTCTACACAAGGCCTGAGTCCAGAAAATCTCGCCAGTCATCCTCCTCTGACAGCTAGGTCATGTGCCACAGCCTGTAATCCACAATATGTTCCAAAGCTTTAGACTGCCTCTAGCAGCATGTAAGAAATAGAAGCCTGCTTTAAGACTACGTGGGAAGCCAGGCCTGCTCAAAAATCTCACTGAAATGCACAAATGAAATGTTTCTATATGAAATAAAGAAATGGGTCTGTATTCATTACTCTTGGGGAAATTCAATATTTTAGTGAATCAAATGATCAAACGTCTCCCTGCAACACCACACTGTATTTTTATTTAAGACAAACTGTTTTCAGTGGGCAGTGCAGCCTACATGTAAATCTCATTTGAAGCCCCTAACACGCCACCCATAGAACTCCAGTGAAGCACAGCTTCTATTGGCTCCTATGGCAGATTCAAGTACAATGTGTTTTAATCGAAGAAAAGCTTCATGCTTATTGGACAACAGACTTTTAATACATCATTTGGGTTCTCTGGGGTTAATGAGAGAGTATGCAGATGGGTTTTGCATAAAAAATATATCTCAATGTTTATTGGACAGTGAGCTCTTCGCTTGTCCCACCCGGACACACAGCTTCTCCATGGGATAATTGGGATACCTCTCAAAGGGGTATTTTTGCCTAGATGCACTCCTTTTTTAAGCCAAAATGCTTAGGGTATTTTCTAAGGAGAATGCATTGACTCTGGACATCAGAAGTGAGAGTAGACATCTTGGTACCAGTAGTAGACTTAAAATACATTAAATTTAGCTCAATTATTGTGCACCTATAAAATTTGCAGATTTGTATTGAGTGGCTTTCTGCTAAATATCTTTGATTGTGACATTTTCACTTGAGGAACAGTATAGATTTGTCTTTCCCTTTACCAGCAGTGTAGATTTGCATGAGTGTCTCACTCATTTCACTTTTATGGAGGAAAAATGTAGGTAGTGGACTATAACATTTCGTCCCATTATAACATAGCCCAGAAGAGGAACCCTATTGAGTGTGGTTCCTCTCAGGGAGTTTTTCCTAAACACTGTCACCTCTGTAAAGCTGCTTTGTGATATATGATATAAACATATGCATTACAAAATATAAAAACAAAATTTGAATTGAATTGAACTGACATGTTGGCCTGTGAACCCGTTGTTCTGTTCACTACTTAGTATTAGATGTATTGCCAAGTCAGTTATTAGCTATTAGCATATATATATATATATATATATATGTTTCCAATTCACTGGCTGTTTACCAAGAAAAAAAACATAGACTGAACATCATTTGTCTTAGAATCAAATCTATGTAAAACCAGTCAAGATTAAGGTTGATCTACAGACATAGCTGCTGGTTTTTGTCTGTTTTCTTTTTTTTTTTTTTCAGTAAATCCAAAGTTAGCCTTCTTGCGTGCTGATTCTCTGTCACACTGCTGCTCTCTGGTGTATCTGGATTGTAGTTGTAGCACATGGCAGTTCAGTAGCAGCCGGTGGAAGTACTGGTCATACTTAACTGCAATATGTAGCATGCACTTATCGCTATTTTGGGAAATGTACTGTTATATATAGAAGCTATTTCAAATACTGCAGTACACTGTTGCAGGTTTCTGATGTTATCAGCCATAGCAAATGCATCGATCAAATAAATTGATTATTAAGGCTGTGAGATAAACACAGATGCTTAGCAGCTGCTCATATGAAAACTGGGGGGTATTTATACAATTATATAATCTGTATAGTAGCATGTATGATGCTATTTGATAGCAAGCCTACACAATCATATACAAACATACACTTACACATTGTCTTACTTTTATTGTTATTTACATTCTCACTAACCAAGCTCACTTACTAACCCAAGTGAACAACCTAAGTGAACTTGCTCTAATATGTAAAGTAATAAGAATATTGCTGTTGTTTTTAGGATATGCAACACTCGGAAGACTAATTATGCTGCGCTGTGTGTGTTTTAGGGTTCTGTTAGATGATTAATAGATGAATAAATGCAGAAATATTTAGATAAGCACCAAAAGAAAACACTTGTTAAAACACCGTCTATGGCTGATGGTATGAATTGGTCTTTGTAGTGAGCTGACCAGTAGATCCCTCACCAGCGAACACCCAGGAACACAGCGTCCCCATTACCTGGTGCCAAAAGCAATTTCTGGGTCTCAAAGCGATTTAGTATCCAAAAATATCAACCAAAAAAGAGAACATTACACATTCCCATCAGCTAAAGTCAATCTCTGACTAGTGAATAACAGGGAAAGAGCACTGGGGAATGCCATAGCCTACTTAACACCTGAAAAAAAATGTCAGATTGAATTAACATGTATTACTAATTGATAATTCTCCTGCCATTTCAACTTAATTGAATTTGAACATGTTGTGCAGAAGCAACTATCTGTCCCTATTCCCTGTCACACTCACCACTATTTAACCTTATAGAGATGTTTCCAGGACTACAAAGGAAAGCTTCTTTCCTTCGGCCAAACGGCAAAAAAACTCTTTATCACTGACTTCTGGTATTGTGAAATCAAATAGGGTTATGGCTTATGTCTTGCACCTAAGTATCTATTTTTGCACAGCTGCTATTTTCTTTTGGTTAATACTTGAAAATGTTCGTTAAAGAAATAAATCATTAGCAAAGTTGGAAATTAACATTGCATATGAGACCTCAGCAAAAATGTCAAAGTTTCAGGAGACTGTAGTGCTGTTTTTACACATTGATTGCAGAGTGTGACCAAAATAGAGAAACCTGGTAAGGGACATTTTGCCATGTTGTATTGCAATGACTAATAATGTTCTTGTGATCTCTTTATTAGGGCCAAGGATCTATGGATAAGATATAGATTCCAAATCTAATCTTTCATTGTTATTTTTCTTTTCTGAATATGTAATTTATGTGGTGACCTTGATAAATTCTTATCGTACTAATATGTATAAATGGTAACTATAGACTGTTGCATATGTGTTGAAAAAAAAAACAGTCAAGACCACTATGTAGCTCACTGTTTTATTCAGCAACTCAGTGACACACACCTCTGGAGGAAAGGAACTAGCAACTTTGCAGCAGGTGGAAAACCCGACAGTTTTTCAGACTGTAACATCGACACCACATTGAGAATGTAAAAAGAGTCTTTTTCAGACAATAATGAGTCTCTCATCAAAGTGATATGTAAAAGGTGGGAAACTCGCCCACTCGAATCTTTTTTTCTTCCTCTTCTTCTTTTTTTTTTTTTTGCATGAAACAAACAGAAATGGAATTACCTGCCATGTTTTCCATCTTTTAGTTGCTTCACATATATTCAGATATATATTTATATTTATCAACACTTTTCTAAAGAATTAAAATATTCAGCCACATGTACTGAAAAGAAGATTCACTTTTAAATCACAATAATAAATATAAAAAGGATATATAGCAAATTCGATATAAATGATGTGGTAGCTGAGAGAGAGCATGAGGACTGGTCAGTCAGGACATATTGGCCTGGATTAAAAAAAAAAACAAACTCAGAGATTCAACAGTTCCTGAGGTTCCTATGTTCCCCATATGGGCAAACAACATGAGGGGAATGGCTTTTAAAATCACTGAGAAGCTTCTACAAAAGGTCAAAGTGCAAATTCGAACATAGCAGGCCTTAATCACATTGGAAATCTTTAGTTTACTGGACCAGGTTGAGGGAGGCTACGCTTTCCCCTGGATCACTGGCTTTACTTGTAAAATATTTGTTTCAAGTCTTTGTGAAAGTAGTAATAAAAATCATTTGAAGCTCACTAACCATCAGGTCCATTGTGTAGCATTATGGGCAGGACAACTGGTGTTGCACTTTGAGCTGATAAGAAGCTCTCTCTCTCTCTCTGCTTTTTTTTTTCTGATCCAGCACCTTCATCCACAATCAGTGACTGAAATGTCGCCTCTCAAGGCCCTTGCACGTGGATCCCAACCCTGATTCATTCTGAACTAATGCTGAGGAAGTAACACACTTCTCAAGTGCAAAAACTCAACAGTGTTTAACAAAGAGGTAACACACACCTGCAAATGAAAACAGGCTTCAATAACAGTTGTACTAGACTCATGTCTGAGGAATAAAAGCACAATGAGAGTTTTCTCTTGTTCTGGGACACTAACATGAACCACCATGGACAAATGACAGTCACAGATATTCACTTTATGCATTTTAAGTGTGCAAGGACCTTAACAGTGGTTTAACCAAGTCTCTATAACTTTCTAACATAACATTGCCCCTCCATGCACAAGATTAAAGAAACAACTTGAAGTCACAAACTGAGGCTGGATATGTGGGTCTTCAACAAACAAAAAGAAAGAAAGGAAGAAAGAAAGAAAGAAAAAAAAATAAACCAACAACAAAAAGAATCTAATCCTCTGTACATGTAAACATCACACACTTCCACTGAGTCAGAACCAGAAAGAAATAATACAAAGCTTCACATTGGTATACAAAGAGAAACCAGGCTTCAGCCTATAGTTTCCAGGCAGGTACAGGAGTAGAAACAAATCAAATACAATAATCATAGTAATAACAATAACAATAATCTTACAAAGCACCACAAATGAAAAGAACACAGGCAAGGGTTGTTACCACATTTTGATTGCAGACCTCTGCTGCACTTATAAAAAAATAAGTCATAGCATTTCTTCTTCTTTTTTTTTTTTACCTCCAAATGTTTATTTTTCGATGTGTGTTTGTGAGCATGTTTGTGTTTATATGTGTGTCTTGCATTTTTTCTCCTTGTGAAGAGTCACACAGCTCTCAGACCTTGTTCTCAAACAAATTTGAACAGAAATACTACTGTCTATTCACATGAAATCTGACTAAAGAAAACAGAACAAAACAAACGAAAAATCGAATGTAGAGCGAGTGGACTACAGCACTCTAACGTGTTTGAGCCACTCTAGCTTACCCTCCTTTTTAAGCACTCATGAGAAATCAGACTGATCCCCTCGTCAGAACGTTCCTCACAGCGTCGGACGCATATACTGAGTCCATTTTCTGTTTGGATGCCGGGCTCAGCAAAGCGAGTTTGTCTTTTAGAAATAAGGACATTTTGCCTTCTCTGTGATAAATAAATGTTCATCAAATAAATAAATTACTCTATACCTATGGCCTGAGTATAGTAACGTATACTTTTTTCCAGTGTTATATTTTGTTATGATTCCAGATTTAAGACATTTAGTAAATGAACCAAGCCGTAAAGTGCTACAACATTTCAGGTTCGTTTAATTTAAGATGTAATCTGATGTGAATCCAAATGATCATTCCTGTCCAGCCATGATCAGATTATTCTCCTGTGTATTTCAGTTTCCTGTTATACTTAGAACTGGCTAAAGTTTGATTTTGTTTCTATACACGATGACAGTTCCCTTTAGAGGCATACATAAAGAACTTTATACACCTTTCAGACACATAACGTAATGAAGATAATATAAAATAATATAAAATACACGTAAACAT
Organism: Pangasius macronema; assembly: GCA_037577455.1. Classification (NCBI taxonomy): domain Eukaryota; kingdom Metazoa; phylum Chordata; class Actinopteri; order Siluriformes; family Pangasiidae; genus Pangasius; species Pangasius macronema. The sequence goes on along the minus strand of CM074951.1, from coordinate 20,949,784 downwards.
CAGATTAAAGTAAGTGGGTAAAGACAACTAGTGGAAATGCATTGCTCCCCTTACCTGACACGCCCAGCAGGAATCGTTTTCGGGTTCATCGTAATTTAGTGGTTATGGCTACAACACTTGGAAGGTTGCTATACCACTTGAAGGCTTGAGACACACAGGTCACGTAACTTTACACTGTCTAAATCAACTTCTCCAGGATTGTCTTCTGCTTTTTATACAGTGTCTTTTTGTGCGAGGCCTGAATTTGGTGACATGATTGAAAGTAACATGGGGGCGTGAGACAAGCAAAAGGGAGCTCAGAGTCATAGTGTGCAGTGTAAAATAGCTTTGTGCACTACATCATTCAACTGAATTTCAGGAAAAGGAGATGTAAGTGTTACACCTCTAATTGTTCTGAAAATCACTGAGGTGTCCAGCCAATCAAAAACCATCATCTGGTAAGACTGACATCACATAAATTATGACATAAGTAGTATGGAGGTTTTTTTTTTTTTTTATTTTTTTATTTTTTTTTTTTTTAAGCTTTGGCCTATTTCCACTGATAATTAGGTCCCTTTGCTTAAACATGTATGCATATGTACATAATTCCCTCTGATGATTTTGATTGGTCCCCGTGTGGTATGAAAGTGACATAGTCATGAGGTTAGAAAACAAGAGCAGCATTCACAACTTAACAAAATTTGTTTGCAATGCAGTGTGGGAAATGCAGTCCTTCATCTTTTTTTGTACTTTTTTTTTTTCCTGTGAGTGCGTTTCCCAGAAGTCATTGCAATGCTGAGGATAAAGGGTTGCAAAGGCAATGGGGTGTGGAGGAGGGGTTGAGAGTGGGGTTTTAAGTATCTCAGTGCAGCTTCATTTTGCATAATGTCCAACAGTCTAACATGCCCATTTGACCCATCTGTAGCAGTCAACATCAATCAAATTATTAAATAGATTTTTTTGTTTGTATGTATTGTTTTTATATATGAGAAAGAATAAATGTATGTAAAGAATGCAACTGTGTGTCTATGTTCAATTTTCAGACAACACACTAAAATATTATCATATACATTGCACCTTATCCCCAACCTCAATAGAATTAATCAAATATTAGATATCTTATCATTTCTCCTCCTTCATCTTTGATGGTATCGCCATAGCGTATACTACAGGTTTGTCTCTATGGCAACTTCACATACTTATTGGCTAAGATATGCTGTTTAAAACATTTAAAGCAAGGGTTCCAAATATATATGGCCTGTGGGCTGGGACTGGGCCAATAAAGGTTGTAATCCAGCCCACCAAATGAATTTAGAATCCATGCGCTGAATTAAAATTGTCTTGTGGACCATAATTGAATTGAAATATGAAAAAAAAGAGCTAGCCTCTTTTCTCTTTTTTCCACTAGGGGGAAAATAGAGCATAAAATAAGCTAATGATAGTCAAGAGATTGCGAGTATGAATCTCACCAATGCCAACGCCACCCATGCCCAGAGTCAAGGTAACAATAAGGTCCATGCATTCTGGGTGGAAGGGACGGCATTACTGTACACCCCCTGTCAATCACAGTAACACTAGCGAATCATGACCGTCTGTGAGCTCATGTATGTGGCAGGGAGCAGGTAGCACTTTCCTCCAAGAGTGTTACGTTGCCATGTGACACAGCATGAGCAGCACTTCGAAAAGATGCAGCTGGCTGGCTTTACATGTCTCAGAGGAAGCACTTGTTGGCCTTCACCCTACCCGGTTGATAGCTGTTGTATGACAGGGAGAACTGGCTGGCAGGTGAGAACTGGAAGATGACCAAATTGGGCACAAAATGGGGAAATATATATATATATTTTTAAAAAAAGCGTGAATGATAAGGAATTCTTCACTACGGAACGTGGAAAAGTTTAAGAGGGGAAAATAGTTATGGAAGTTATGCAATACTGCATTGTAAAACCAAAATTTGGATTGAAATTTGAATTTGAAATTTTGGATTTGAAATTAGGGGTTCTTTTGGTAATGAATTGCAGTCTGTTCATCTGTTTTGTAAGTGATATGTAAGGTTTATCCACCTGCAACTTTTAAATAATTGCAGAAAAAGGAACACATTCAAGATGAGTTATTGATGATATTAGTCTACTGAACTGTTTTTTTTTTTTTTTTTTGGTCCGGCCCATCTGACATTGGACTAAGTGTAATTTAGCCCATTACCCAAAACACACCCCTGGTTTAAAGTTTTAAAAATCTAACTAGGGCTTGAATATGCCGACAGTGCAGCAGCAGCTGTTGGGCAGACTCGTTTTGTACCCATGCGTCTAAAATGTCGATTGGGATGGTTAGTGCTCTATCTTTTGGTGTGGCTGGTTGTCAAGTCATTCGACCCAGTTTGTACTTGTCGCATAGCTGACTAAGAGCAGATTGGAACAAGAAATCAAAAAAGATTTGGCTTACCAATGAGCACTATGAAATTTTACGAGAATGATCCGTTTGTGCCTATCTTAGGTGTCCCTTTAATTTTCATTCGATTAAATTAAATTACATTTACACGTCAATGCACCAATCGCACACCTATGCTGCAACTCTCTATATGGCTGCAAAGGATCCCACACCCTATTAACACTCCAGCTGTGAAAATAATGGTCAGTGACTGTTGGATGGTGATGATCCAAACATGATGCACAGGAAATGATATAATCTGTTTGCTCTAGTCACACTCACAATACTGGGTTATACCAAACTGATTGTGTAGAATCATGTAAATCTATTTCCCACAAGTGCTGCAGCGTTTCTCATTAGTCAGCCATCGGATGGCTTTTGCATCATGGATTGTGCTCTGTACAGTGACATCATTTTAAAGTCAAACCTGTGTTGGTAACTGCACAGCCTCACAGACCAGGCCTTCTCAAATCATGGCCTTTGGCATTAAGAGAACAGTAGTTTATCAAAGCCGTATTCAGAGAGTTGTGCCCTGTTATAAATCTAATTGAGGGCAAAGGGAATAGGGCAAAGACACTATAATGACAATAAGGCTATCATGAAGAATGTAGTAGGTAGCTCTATAAAGAAAGGGGACTCTGTGCATGTGTGTGTGTGTGTGTGTGTGTGTGTATGTGTGCACGTGTGTATTTGTAGTACATCTGTGCATCTGCTTGTGGCCATGTAGCTACATATACATTTTAATGTGCTGTGTGCATATCCCAATTCATGTATGCTGCTATCTGTGCACATCTGATCATGTGTTTTGTGAGTGTATGTCTGTGTGTAGATGCATATGCATGTGTGTGTGTGTCCTTGTGTGGAGTTTCAGTTCTGCTGTAGAATGAGGTTTTCGAGCTCATCAGCTGAGCGAAGCAGGAAGGCGGCAGACTCACGATAGCCGGCGATGAGCTGCCGCACCGCCGTGACTTCGGGAGGGCTGAGCTGAGCCGAAGCTCCTCCGCCTCCACCTCCCTGACCATGGCTGTTAGAGCTAGAGGAGGAGGAGCTGGAGCCCACAGACTTCATACTCAAGTCAGTGGGGCCTGAGAGAGAAAGAAAAAAATAAATACAAAAGAGTGAGAGGAGAGAACATGATGTGTTTTTCAGGGGAAAATACTTTGCCTCTAAAGCACTTAGTCACTAACCATTGCTCTGTGCTGTCGCACTGCTTTGCAGGCTGTTGCCTAGGGCTCCGTAACCACGGAAACTGTAATTGAGCCCCCCATTGGTGTACAGCTGGTCCTGGGAGTAGGCTGAGGCAGCCAATGAGAAGCCTGAGTGGGCCACAGCGGCTGGGTCTCTGGAGTTGGGTTTGTCTGCAGTAATCGACTCATCCTACAGAGGGCAGCAGTGACGAATAGAAACATTACACATTTTATAGATTATGATAAATAGATTTTTTTTTCTGTATTTATTTAATATTTTTTTCTGCAAAGTGTTGATTCTCAGTAATACAGTTCAGATCTCAAAGCATTTTTTTCTTTATCTGCTTAGTTTTAAAAAGTGTAAGGTATTTTACTCCACAATTAAATCTTTATTGTGCATATTTTTGTTACAATTTGGTCATCTATACTCTGCATTAGCTGTAATGTGGGTGTTCAGTCATTACCGGGGAAAGAAAATTATCATTTCAGCTTTATTCCTGTCGGCTTGTTTCTGTTTTTGGAGCGAGCAAAATTCCTTATTAGATTTTTTTCTTTCTTTTCCCACCTATGTGTCTCAATCTCTCTGCCTCTCTCACACAAATACAAAGCACTCACGTGGTTCTGGTAGATGTCAAGGCGCATTCTCTTGGCAGCATTGCGTGTCTCGCTCTCACAGGCAGCTGCCAGGATGTTTTCAGCCATGGCGGAGGTGAGGTGTGGCGGGGTGGGCCGTGACTGAACAGAAGCAGAAGTAGGCAAAAAGTAAAAGGAAAGTCAACACACCAAGCATGATACACACTGCAATGCTGCATTTTCCGTTAATCCCCTCCAAGGCATTACTTACAAAACAGAAATTAAATTTAGAGGTGTTCTTTAACTTCATATCTGCAGTTACTAGATAGTAACAGTGAGCTCTTTAGATATGTTCATGTTTGGTCCAAGACATCATGAATAGATCTGAAAACCTCAACATTTCTCAGAATTTATATGCCTGTGCAAAACTTCCTTTAAACCTCACAAACAGCAGGTTAATAGTAATCCGGCGAGTGCATTCTCATTAAGCTTCTTCTTCCTTTCGGCTTTTCCCTTCAGGGGTCGCCACAGCGAATCATCACTCTCCACCTATCCCTATCTTCTGCATCCTCAA
>CM074951.1:20898964-20937786 GCA_037577455.1 Pangasius macronema | reverse complement strand
GTCTCTTATGTAATATGCCGCTTTCTTTACTGACATACAAACATTGTTCTGTAACATTTAATTTTGTGCAGGAAAACTAACATTTGGAAATCTGATAAGTTTTTGTACTGAATCAATAATGTAGAAGTGATAAAATACAAATCTATTACAAAGTTTGTACTAAAAAATATAGGGTGCCTAGACTTTTAACTATTAACTTCAGGAGAGGAAAAAAAAGAGGCTGGTGACGGAATGACTGCTTATAGCTGCTATAGCATACGTGATAGCAGGAACTAACTTGTTTCGCCGACGTTCCACAGTATTAAATGCAACTATAAATGGATAAGAAATTTGATGTCGTTCATTAATAAATAGCGAAAGTAATCATTGACAGATTTGCTGTGGAGGGTTGTGCTGTTAGTGAGAAATAGTCAGCTTTGGGGTGGTAACCGAAAAAACTGGTTTGCACCACACCACCTCACCGTTGATTATTTTCCTATAAACGCATGCCTCGAAGTGTTCTAGTGCTAGCCTGATCCCCCTGTACCAGCTGGACTAGTACAGCATCACAGGAGTGTATTACTAGTAGGTTGGTGCAAATAATATAGCAGTTGTCACGTGTATTGACTCAACAACATTGACGCATCAGGCTATACAAAGTCTGACAGTCTACACAAACACAGGATCCTCTCAATTCATCTGTGTTTAGCCTCCCCTTAGTCCACTACGCTTCTAGTGCACTTCTACTGGCCTCTCGCTCCCTCTCTGCGTCTAATGAGTGCTCCGTGTAGTGAGGCTCAGGCATCCTCAGGCTGCGTATGAATACTTTATGGGCCTCCCTCTGATGCCTCTCTGTCAGTTTGTCATGTGTGCCGGACCAAGAGAGAGCCCGCGGCCGTCTTCCCGACAAGGTCGCCTCGAAAAACGTGCAATACATGCTCTCAGTGAGCCGAGCAATGATGAAAGAAGAAACAGATTAATGCAACCCAAAACACAAACAAAACACAACATGTAGGTAGAATTGCACATTCACGTGTGTGTTACCTGTTTGCCCACAAAGCCTACAGTAATGGGGGGGAATAAGTCGTGTTTTGTGATTTATTGAGCTATAAATGCGAGTTTATACTCATGTTTGTGAAAATTTCACCAAAAAATATATTCTAATTGAGGATTATGCTAAAAGATGTGATGCCGATTCTCAAAATTGTACTTAAATGGTTTTATAATCTTATTTTTACATATAAAACGTCAATATTATATACACACATGAGCACTTACGGGCCTAGCTCACAAGATTCTCCACAAGGGGGAGCTGTGACTCAAGTAGCATTCAGGACTGGGCGATGCACCAAAATGCTATAAAATACTGAAAACTTTCCTCAGTATGCAACAAGTATTGTGATAACATATACGATATATAGAGTGCACGTGTTTTACAAAAAAAAAAAAAAAACAAAGCAAGGAAGAAAAAGTAAAGATGAATTTGATGATTTTTCTGAAACGAGGCATTAATCATACCTGCACTGCATTTTTCATGATCACAGAATTATATTTAAATCGTATAAGCATTTTGCCATCTCTCGACATGAATCTGACAGATCTGATGAATGGACGCTGGTCTGTAAAAGGCCTGAAACTCAACCTTACATGGCTAAAGGCTAATAGAGTCACAGCACAGCTGCTGTTCCTGATGCTGGTGTTGTTCACGTGATCAGCGTAGTCTGATGGAAAGTGTTTTGTGAGCTGCATGCATGTGGTGTACTGACCCTGAATCACGTTTCATGTGAGTATAATGGACATCACACCTCCAGTATTCAGCCAAGACCTCTGGAGATGGAGTCTCTATATAGCTTCTGTACAGATAAACACTGAATTTGTCTGTATTTTCCAAACCTGAGGTCTGTTTTAAAAAAAACCCTCTAGTTTCAGCAACATTTAAATAAATAAATAAATAACCTGCTCATGCAGTTTTAATTTAATTCTGATAAATTCCTCCTATTACAGTTTTTGTCTACAAACTGAGTTGTGTGTGTGTTCTGGGTGTAATGATGAACAGGTAAATATCAGATACATATTGATGCATCTGTGGAATATTGTTTATAATGAAAAATGTGTTTGAACATTATGTTTTAGAAACGTTTCAGTCCACAGACTGGAACTGCAGCCGTTTGATAGCTGAATTAGAACTGCTAGTTTGTAAGGCTTGTATTTTTGGGACTCTTTTTGAAGTCACTGCAAAAGTCACACAACGGGGTCAGAGAGAGTCACGTAAAGGAGCGATAGGCAAGATTAGGCAAAATGAGGCAAGATTAGGTCTAAATTCACACCAGCGAGCGACAGAGCGGCCGTTTGTTTTCTGTGTACGCGCGTGACAAAGCGACAGCACGACAGGTGACTGGCTCGGATGATTCCCCTGACCAGTTGTGTGGCACATATGGTACATTTTCTCATTTCCCCTCACACAACTTTACTTCCTACCTGCTTTTAGTTGCTATGTACTGCTTAACTTGGGGAAAAATCTATGGTTTCATCTTATCCTATCACCTACAACCTGTCAATAAATGTGTAGGAACCGTGTTATAACACTGTAGCCACGTTATAACTCCATAACCATGTTATAACACTGTAGCTACGTTATAACTCCATAACAATGTTATAACACTGTATCCATGTTATAACTCCATAACCATGTTATAACACTGTAGCCACATTATAGCTCCATAACCATGTTATAACACTGTAGCCACATTATAGCTCCATAACCGTGTTATAACACTGTAGCCTTGTTATAACAGTATAGCCTTATAATTCTAAACCCCCGAAATGAGGATGGTGATGAGTGCGGTTGCTGTCCTTTTTTTCTTTGTAATGGGCTGTTGGGGGGGGTCTATAAAAGATAAGCACAGATAAGCACTCCAGACTGTAACACGGTTTTCCATACGGGTTTTCTCAGCTAACACTTGTGCTGAGCCCATGCCTTACACAAGTATGTATTTATCATGTTCTACATATTTTCAGATTATTTGTACAAGTAAGAGGAAAAAAAGCTTATTTTGTTGCTTCGAAGTCATGTAGAAACAGCACTGGCTTCTGAAATCTTTAATGTCCAGTATTTAGTTTATCCACCTGAAACCATTTCCTTCTTCATCTGTTGGTGTAATCAGTTTCTCACTCTCACTCACACGCGCTCTCTCTCTCTCTCTGCAGCACGTGGGTTTGGTGTGAACGAGGTGATGGCAGACGTGGTGAGTTTGGTGTCCCACGCCACAGAGGCCAGGCTCCGTTCCACGCTGGAAAACGTCTCTGCTCTTGCACGACACCGCACAGAACCCAGCAAGGTAGGAACCAATCACAGTCCAGCAATCTGTGGGTGTGTCCAACATTCAGAGGTGGGTTTATAATTGAGATGTTGAAGTATAACAGCAGCTCTAACTGTAGTGTCAGGTTTATATTAATGCACTCATTCTAAAATATGCCTGTTTCTATAGTAACAAATTAAACTGGTATGGCGAACGCTCCATGTGCTTTAACTGTTTGACATTTTGGAAGGAGTCTCCAGTGTCCGTTAGTGGCAAGTCGGAGGTAAAGCTGTAACTTTGGGTTTTCCTCCATGGGAAAGTCTTCAGGAGTTTGCGCTTTGCAGTTTCTCGGTAACATAACCTGTATTTTTGTGCATCTTATTAACATCAAGAAGCTGGTGAGAGAACAGCTGTTTACAGCTGTTATAACACGGTGACAGGACGTGATAACCGGAATGAACTTGTTCCACAGACGTTCCACAACCGTATGACCTGATTTAAAAACTCTGCCGTATCATTCTTTAATGAGTAAAATCAGTTTGTCGAATTGCAGTGGTATAATAGGAATAAAACATGTCGATGTGTGTGCTGTTACAGAAAAATAATCAGCTTTGTGGTAGCAAGCCAGCATGACCCTGCTGTTGATTATTTTCCTGAAGCAGTACACACCTCATGTTTTTTTTTCCCCTCACGTATGCCATGCTACAGTGCCAGTGGTTTGGCTAAAGTAAACTTCTGCAACCAATCATCTGCCGCTGGATTTCTGTTCACCCCCGTTCACTACGCTCCAGAAGTTTCCGCTTGCCCATGGGTCTTAAAAACCTCCATTTACATAGCTCCGATTGCAGAAAGATGTAAAGAGCGTTTGTGCCAGTTGAGGAACAGGAAGTTGTGGGAAATCAGGAAGACATACCGGTTTACTAAAGAAAAGCATTTGATATGTAACTGTTTAAATATATTTAAATTTATTAAAAAAACAAAACAAAAAAAACATGATAATTGTTGTAAGGACAGCACTTTGTGTAGTCCTTGAAAACAACAACAACAAAAAAATCATCGAGAAGCTTTTGGAAATCGTGGAATTTCATTTTGAAGTTTGTGTGTGAACTCTAAGCCTGATAATAGCCAGGAGTCAAGCAAGCTTCATTATTGTTAAATGAATGCAGTCAGAATGGCCTGTGTTTATTAAGGAGTTTTCCCCCTAAGCATGTAGCTACTTAGCTAATTCTCAAACTGCTGAAACGACTCTTCCTAAAAGAGCTGTGTTTAGCAGCGTAGTGGGAAGCAATATTTAACAATATAAAGGATCCATTTTGTAATATTTAGAGCCTCGGCTGCCTGTGAGATGGATCGCAATTAGAATGAAAGTTTTTGCCTTCGCACCAACCCTTTGTGTCGAAACTAATGGGTTGTGTTTTAGGGCAAAGACACAAAGCTAATCAGCTGCGCTTCAGAAGAGTAGGACTGATTTCCCGGCTGGAAAAAATGTGAACAGAAGCCTGAAATGAAGCTAGCCATGTCCATAGCACAGCAATATCGCTAGTTTTTTTCTTTCTTCGAAACAGTATGTTTATGAACAGTTAAAGAGAAGTGAAGATGTACTGTTTATACAGAAACCTTAAAATTCTTGTTCCTAGCATTTATTGGAACAACACAGATGGACAAATCAGTACCATGACGAGCAGATTCTGCGTCCTGGCTAATAGTTTTTAATTTGGAAAATCGATTCACCAGCCAGAAAACGAACCCTACTTCTGTCACAGTAACGCAACACATGCAACACTTGTAAACTCACGTCACAGTAACGCAACACACCTCGATGCTGTAACTAGCACAAGCTCCCGAATCCCGCCGCCTGCTGCACTACACACATCGGCCGAGGTGTGAGCTGGCTGACGGTAGAACGATGTTTACCAGGTGGATTAATTCACCCAGTGCACGGAAGACAAACATATTGCGAATCACGATGTGTATCATGATATCTAGGTTTTTGCGAAAAAACTGGCAAAACAGTATAGTTGCATTTAAAAAAATAAATAAATAAATAAAGTTAATTTAATGTCTAAAAAAAAGAGTTTTGTTATTAATATATATTAAACAATGATTAAAAAAAAGAAAAATGTTTAACATTTTATAGTTTTAAAGATTAAATGCCAGATTTTAATATCACAATATCTGCTTCCAAAGAGTTTGTAATTATATATTAAAAAAATGAGTAAAAAGATATATTTCATGAAATATTTCAGAAAAGCATACCGTGACACAATTCATCACGATATCGGTATTGTTTTGTCAGATTTATCATGTCATCGGTGTTGTTATATCTTCCAGACACAGTGACCACTAAACACCTGCAGCAGACAAACTGGAGGTGACCTCAGCTGCTTATGGCTTTCGAAACTTTCTCCAGTGAACACTCGTACCTCTTCATAGTGTCTATTTTAAACATCTCACCTGGAGCAGCGTCTCACACATACTCCTCTATCTATATAGGAAAATTAGGAAAATAATTTAAATTAGGTTTTAGTGGTAGGCAAGAAAAAAACAAGAAGAAAAACTTCTCCCTTGGGTACGTGTGTGTGAGACAAGTTTTGTAGTTAGTTTATGGTTTTGTGGTTGATGGAAAGGAAATTGCCGAGAGGGTTGAGTCATTTACCTGCTCTTCTAAAGCAGGGCACACTTGAGCAGTGACAGGAAAACTTGCCCTGGCAGCGAGGCACAGTCACAACACACACACACACACACACACACACACACACACACACACACACACACACAGACAGTGCGAGAGCGACAGATGAGAGGCAGAGAGAAGCGATGTTACTGCTGCTACCAGGCTACAGCCTCAGAAGTGTGTGTGTGTGTGTGTGTGTTCCTTTGTGCGCTTGCCTGGCTTTGGTCCTTACACTGCTTTAAGTGGGAAGTGAGAACAGAGCCTTGGCAGCGAGCGTGTCAGGGGCTGCCTCCGAGACGCTCTGCGAAACAAACAATTATCCCATTAACTCAGGGTGACCTACTAACTTCTCCTCACTTCAGTCGCATGAGAGAGAAAAATCAGCGAAAAGTTTGGAGCAGATGTTAAGGCATTAGATGAAAGTGCACGCGCTGTGGAGGTGGAGTGTGCGCGTGATGATAAGGAGCTCGTTGTCGTGTGTTTTTCCTGCTCCAGGATGAAGAGCACCACGAGCAGACGTCAGATGTGAGGACGCAGCTGAAGTTCTTCGAGCAGCTGGAGAGGCTGGAGAAACAGCGCAAAGACGACCAGGAGAGAGAGATCCTGCTCAAAGCGGCCAAAGTAGGTTCTGCTTTTCACACACGTGTCCACTCCGAGGTGTCCTTCTTATAAAGACAGCTTAATAAACCTTGGACTTTTATTACCTTTACTTTTTCATGTTCCCTTTTTGTGGACTACAAAGATTGATTTCAAAGAATACTTCAGCATTTTTCAACCCAATCTCAATCTAACACACATTTTGTTGTATAAACCTTTAAATACACTATTATATAAGAAAAAGTCAATTGTAACAATAAAGGTCTTACAGAGAGAAAAGCTCTAACCAAAGCTGTTCTCATGTAGGTTCATACCACAGTGCTGTTGACTTCCTGATTCTGATTGGTCAGAAGGTGTTGATTAATTTTCTACACCAGCAGCTCTGAAAGTAGTCCTGACTCTAATTCAGATCACATGGTCATAGTACTGTGCTCGTCCTAATGTTAGCGTTTCTATAGTAACAACTTCCATAGGGACTTAATAATTGATATGGTGAAGTTTTCTCTGATTTTTGGAGGAGTCTCCAGTGTCGGTGCTTTGTAACCATCAGAGGTGACGCTCTAACTTCACGTTTTCCAGCATGGGACCATCTATAGGATGGAGAACTGGCAAACTCGTTCATAGCTGCTACACTAAATGGCCAAAGTTATGTGGACACCTGACCATATGTGGGCCTTCCACAAACCGCAGAGTTTGAAGCACATCATTTTCTTTAAATTAACGGTTCTCCTTCACTCAATCAATGGAGCTCAAAACCGTTCCAGCGTGACAATGGCCCTATGCACAAAGCGAGGTCCACGAAGACATGATGTGCCAAGGTTGGAGTGGAAGAACTTGAGTGGCCTGCACAGAGCCCTGACCTCAACCCCACTGAACACCTTTGGGACGAACTGGAATGCCAACTGCACCCCAGACCTCACTAATGCTCTTGTAGCTGAATGAACACAAATCCCCACAGCCTCGCTCCAAAATCTAGTGGAAAGCCTTCCCGGAAGAGTGGAGCTTATTATAACAGCAAAGCGGGAGTAAAGCTGGGATGGGATGTTCAAAAAGCAAAAATTGGCACAATGGTCAGGTGTCCAAAGAATGCATAACGTAAGTGCGAGTAACGATGTTCCACAACATTAAATATGACTATTAAAGGATCCAAAGGACATTTATTACAATAATAAATAAATTGTAATCATTGGCAATCTGTTGTGGTGTAAGAGGATTAAATACTGATAACAGTAACTCCAGTAACTTTCCTTCGGGCCACATCACACCATCTCGTCGTTGATTATTTTCCTCACAGGACACTGTTTAATTCCTTACTTATCCAACTGTCAAATGCTGGAACAACTCAGTCAAAAGGAATTCCAGTTATCCAGGGTTTTTTCGTGTCAAAAAGCAGTCACATCTCTAAATATTCCCTAATAATCTCTAAAAGTTTTAAAGAATCATTTACAAATACCTTTGGCTGAGACGCACACACAGCTAGCTGCAAGTTTCCCAGCATGCATTTCAACTCAGCAATCAGCTAGCTTTAAACCTCCCAGCATGCCTTCCTCCACTCAAGTTTTGCTCCATAAACTAAGTCAGGGGTGGTTTGGGATTCTCCACAGGAGAAGGCGTGCGACATAAAAGCAAAAGCAATTAGTTGACTTAAACAGCAGCGCTGATGAGGACGTGAGGACGGTGGTGTCCCGATCCTCAGCCTCCTTTGTTACACCCCCAGTGCTGCGTCCCTCTTCTAATTAAGCAGTCGACTAATTGAGCTGTCAGCCTGGAAATAATTGCTCTTGTATTGCTCTTTATTGTTTGTTTGGGAGTTAAGCTGACCTATATGCACACAAAAGGCTTAATTATAGAAAGGTTTCTTCTGAAATCAAACTTCCTGAAGGTTCAGTTGCTTGAATTTCAGACCTAGAAGACTAACAACAGTGGCAAGATGTTAGATGAGCTGCTGAAGACTTGAATCTGAATATATAAATAAATCTAACATTGTTTTCTGCAGAGTCGCTCCAGACAAGAAGACCCTGAGCAGGCTCGACTAAAGCAGAAAGCTAAAGAGGTGAGTATATGCTGTCTAGACTGTCTGTAAATGTAGGGTGTGTGGTGGTCTGGGAAATCTCATTGGATGGTGCTGTGGCTAAATTCTGCCCATAGGTTACATTTCAGCCAAACGAATGGACATAAGCCTGATCACACATCGTCTGTCAAAATGCCTTAAGTGAAAATTTGGGATGCAGTTTTCTCGCCTTTAACTTGTAGACGTAACCATTTTACCACAATGCTTCTGATTGGTCCGAATATGTCGATTAGTTTTCTAGAACAGCAGCTCTGACAGTAGTTCAGGCTGTGATTCGAATCACAGTTTTATATCAAAGCACTTGTACATCATGGTTTAGAGTAACAGCTGACGCAGGGACTCGTGATGGCAGACTAAACGCATTAAAAAAAAAAAGATGTGTATTCGGTTGCAGAAGGACTCACCGCACCAATGACACACTCATAAATAAATTACAATTGAAATCTGATAATCTTGTATGTATATATGAGCAAGTATCAGTTCACAACATCATTGTGTTGTACGTAGACGTTCACTTGTATGACTTAATCAGGTTGCTTTTATTGTTTTGGTCCTTTTTCAGTCTTGTCTTTTTTTCTTCTTCAGTGAACATAATTATTATGTTGTGAGCATAATTTAAAAAAAATAATAAATAAACAGGGGGCATGAAATGAGTTGTATGATAATTGGCTGTTTGGTCGGCTGCCTGCAGAGATTGTGGTGTCCTCAGACACATTCCTGCTAACTGATGTATGTTTTTTTTTAAAATCCCATTTGTCTGATTTTTATCACTGCCAGTTCCCGCCCACTCGTTACCACTGTCCTATCACATGACAGCCACCACTGGGGAGAGTGAGGGCTAAAGTGTTCTTCCTCTGAGATACACCAAGCCAGCCACCACATGTGCTTAATATTGCCCTGTTCTCCATACATGAGCTTATACACGGTTATGACTGGTTAGTGTCGCTCTGACTGACAGGGAAGAGAGGAACGCCATCCCTCCCTCCCGCCCAGAGAACGCTGCCAGTTACTCTTTCTTGGACTCACAGCCACAGATAGCTGTTGCATCCCCATAAGACACATGATAGGAAAACTCTGTTATGAAGCCTCTGTACTGATTGATACTAATTAAATATGTTTCAACAATCATTTTCTATTGAAAGTGATTTCTATTGAATATGACTAGTTGTGGTTACGGAGGTTTTCTTTAAACCGCATTTTCCGTAACCCTTACGAGCAGCGCGAGGCAGTCATATTATTGTGCCTGAGTGGCTCTTTCTCGGTTGTACTGCTGGTTTCAGCACTCTGTCTTGTCTTCGACCTGAGGCCATGCTGTGATGGAGAAAGAGCTGAGCGCTTCACGAAGCCTCCTTTGCTCTTTTTGTTCTTTGGTGGTGTTTTTTTCCCCCCTTCAGATCTGAGCGTGGCTAACTAGAATAATGAGACATTAAAGTGTAGACCGAAGGAATTTTTGCATTTTGCCTTGAGGCAGCATGCCGATCCTTAGTTTTATCATACACATGTTCCCTAGCCTAGCTCAGCGATCGTTAACTAGTGGACTGTGATCCAGATGCAGATCCAGCCGAGTATTTGTCCTCGGACCGAACTGAGTGCTTGAAAAAATATTGTATCAAATCCAATAAATGTATAATAAATTTCAGCAGCTCTGGTTTTCCTGTCGTGAACCAGTTTGGCTCCTGTAGCAGATTCTCTGTTGCGGTTTGTCCAATCGCATCCATTTATATACATTTCTTAGCTAAATGCAACTCATCAGGCCAGAGACTAGCTACAGGGCTAGAGACATTACTTGGGAGTTTAGTGAGATCTTTTCACAGATCTTTCATTTAAAAAAAAAACAAAGCTTGAAACCAATCATTCATGGTTAAAAATGAAAAGGTAATTGTTTTCCACCATTCAGACATGTTAGTTGTTTATACGGATCTTTGTAAACAAGGCGTTTTATGTAGCTGGATCTTAGTTGAGTACCTCCGATCTAGACTCCCAGCACGCAAGCACATAAGCTATTGCACAAACTCTACTCTTTTCTCCACTTTAATCTTGAATATTCTCTAGGAGGGAGACGTGGGCTTTTCACCACATGGAGACTAATGTGCTTTCACCTGATTAGCTTAGCGAGAAAGGACTCTGTTCCTAGTGAATGCTCATCTTTTTGAGGATTTTGACAACGAAAGTGAGACTTCACAAACTGAGGAAATCAGGTCCTGAATGATATGAGAGACTAGCTACAGGGCTGGAGGTGAATAATCGTTGCACTGATGCACCAGTTCTAGCCCATCGTAATGACATGTCAGGATATACTTAGTCGCAAAAGCTAGAGCGTTGTATAGTTCTCATCACTCAGCATGGTCAAGAAGCCACTTTCACACATACAGTGCTTTGCATAAGCATTCACCCCCTTCCACTTTTTCTAGTGTTACGACCTGGACATAATAGAGATTATATGTCATAAATCTGCTCAAAATAACCCATAATATTGATGTGCAAAAAAAAATATTGCATAAGTATTCAAGCTATTTATGTGTGAACCCCTAAATTAGGTCTGGTGCAAGCTGTTCTCATCAGAAGTCGCATAATTAGTTGCATGGAGTCCACCTGTGTGCAGTTAGTGTCATGTGATCTCTGTATAAATACATCTCTTTCGAGAAGAGTTTGTTTCAGAGTATACACACAGCCAATATCATGAAAACCTATTAACTATCAACGAGTCCTGGAGAATCAAACAGGCTTTGGCCCAGTCAGAGTCTAGACCACATTCCAGTTGGGAGTCTGTGGAATGAATTGAAAATTTCTGTTCACTAATGTTCTTCAGTTCATTTTCACATCAAACATCAGAAAAGGTGGAAAATGTCTTCTCGGTGACTTTGACTGTGGCGTGGTTGTCCAAGTTTGAGTATTTCGATGATTTTCCGATGATTTTCAAGTGGCCAGTTTCGGTGAGTCTGTGCCCACTGTTGCTCTGGATTCCTGTTCTCGGCTGACAGGAGTGGAACCTGATGAGGTCTTCTGCTGTTGTAGCCCATCTGCCTCAAGGTTCAGTGTGTTGTGCGTTCTGAGATGCTTTTCTGCTTACCATGGTTGTAAAGAGTCGTTATTTGAGTTACTGTAGTCTTTCTGTCATTTCGAATCAGTCTTGCAATTCTCCTCTGACTTTATATAATCAACAAGGCGTTTCTGCTGGCAGACCTGCTCTCACTTAACGTTTTTTTTTTTTTTGTTTGTTTGTTTTTTTTGCAAAAGACTGCATGAAGCAGCAGTTCCTGAAGTACTTAAACCTTGCACCAACATCCATGCCATGGCCAAAGTCACGGACATGGGGACACTGAGAGTCCCTGTGCTGATATTTGATATGAACATTAGTTGAAGCTCTTAATCTGTACCTGTATGATGTTATAAATTACTGCTGACACATGATCGGCTCATTGCTAAATGCTTAGGTGCTAAAGTAGCTGGTGAGTGTAGCTTTGTGATCCTATTTGGTCCACAAGGCAAATATGAATTTAAAAAAAAAAAAAAGTAGCCTGGACTCTAATCAATTTTTTGAGGCTGGTCCATCGCTACTTTGCTGGCAGAGAATAGTCATAGGCATCACGTAAGACGATGGCAACACATTACCGCCGAGTAAACCCTCAGTGGAACGATTAGTCTTTTTCTGTCACAGCCCCTAAAGGCCCCGAAAGTGCCCTGAAGCGATGGCTTCCCACGCTAATTTCAGCCGCGTACCCAACAATCCCAGACCGTTGTCGGCATTGCCGTCGGACACGTAGCTCTTCAGTCTTCATGTCCTTGACTTCAGTCAGCTGCCCTAATTGAAGTGCTGCGTTCAGCGCTCTCCTGCACGTTTATTAAGCTCTCGCTCTGGGGCCAGTCATTGTGGAGAGCTGGACAGCAGATAAGGATCAATAAGGGTGGAGAGCAGCGCTGGCGGCGTCGCTGTCTCCCTCCACTGACCTTTTGGAAATGATTAGAGATTACAAGCATTTCTCTCCGTGTCTGTCACTCGCTCTCTCTGTCTGTCTCTTCTCCTTTTCTCTCTGTCTCGCTGTCCATTTTTGATGAACATTATCTTAATCTGAGTAGGAAACCTTGGAGATTTCCGTTTCCATACGTTAAAATCTTTGCATGCAGGGATGAGCACAGGCTGGAAATTGAGCTCTGTGATTGAGGTTGGTCATTAAAGTGAGATTCAGAGCAGGGGGAGTGCAGAGCTCTGGATTACAGATGGCGTAACTAGGTTCCCCTTTCACTCCTCATCAAATAAATGAATATGAAAGCAACGCGCCACACTGGCTGCGGGCGCTGAGGAGATCGGCTCTGACACCAAGCAGTCTCTCAGCTTCCAGAACCTTCTGTTTAGCGCTAATAGAGCCGCTGCAGTGTTTGTGCGGCGAGACTTCTTACTCCGCCACCTCGGGCAGCATCATCCCCACCGTAGCCATTAGAGACGGCTCGGAGTTCAGTCACGCGGCCGCCGACGTCTCGTACAATCTGCATGCGGGTGTATGTGTTGTCTGATTTCTTCAGGGCAACCATGCATGTGTATGCATTGTGCATGACTTCCCCTTAGATTAGCATAACCCCTGAGTTAATTAGCTACGCTTGCAAAGAAACTTAATCGAAAAACGGTTAAGGTGGAGAAGTGCTATCGAGACACAGACACTCTCCTTCTTTGGGGCAAATATTTAGAGAAATGTTTGTAGCTTAGTAATGGGGGGGATGTGTCTAAATAATTATATATAGAATTATCTCTCGGTGATGTATAGGAGAACACTCAATGACCTGTCTGAATATTAAAATCTGAAATGTTACTTTTAACTGACTACGAAGAGAGTAAACTCATCGTTTTACGGTGTGAACGTTCTTGTTTTCGACTCCTTTACTTTTTATGATTAGGAGCATTGATTGAGCTATGATTCCATTTTTGACTGGATCTTCTTTCGAAGCGTATACATTGAATGAATGCACACCTGCCAGCCAATCAGAAACTAGCATTGCAATCATATGACGGTGAAATATTAGTGATGCACTGGGTCGCATTGCTGCCTCGCAGATCCAGGGTTTGATCCTGAGCTCAAGTTCCTGTCTGTATGGTGTGTCTCATGTGCTCCCCGTGTCCGTCTGGGTTTTCTCCGGGTTCTCTGGTTTTCCTCCCACCTCCCAAAAAACATGGGATTTGGGTGTGTGTGTGTGTGTGTGTGTGTGTGTGTGTTGGTTGACATCCAGGGTGTATTCCCACCACATGAACAGAATTCCCAGGATAGGCTCCGGATCCACCACAACCCTGACCATGATGAGAAATATAAAAATATAATATTATAGAATATATAAATACATTTATATATAATAGAATATATAAATTATGGCATAATACGTGTTTATGGGCATCATAGGCCTCGTCAGTAGATGATCGGATATCATGATGATGATGATGATGATGATGATGATGATGATGTACCCAAATAAAAAAAATTCATAGCTGAAACTGGACTTTATGGCACAATTGACTCAAAATCAAACAAAAAGCAATTGCAAGATTTTTTTTTATTATTAATAAGCTTTTTGGTGTTGTATAAATGTAATGTAATGTAATAATTTATTTCACTTTTTATTCTTTTAAAGGTATTTAAGTTATTTATATGTGTTTAGATAATTAATGCTTAATTAAAAACTACAAGATAGTAGAAAAATATTTCTTCCAAAAAGAGTTCACAAACCTGGGCTCACAATCAACCAGTTAAAATAGTCAACATTTTTATACTTTCAGGCACCTTCTTCTTCTTCTTCTTCTTCTTCTTCTTCTTCTTCTTCTTCTTCTTCTTCTTCTTCAGGTAATAATCGACATTAACAGTCACTGATTAACAGTTAAGGAGAGATTTAGTCAAAATGTAAGAAAATAGTTTGACACTCTTTGTCTGAAAACACTGAACAGCTTTTTAGCCCCAAATCATTCAGTAAGCATACCAAATACACACACACACACACACACACACACACACACACACACACACACACACACACACACAAAGATAGATAGATATAGATATTTATTTTAACAATTTTCTGATGGTGTAAATTACAGTGTGTTTAGAATGAAGTCTCAAGTCACACACAGCCGTGGTTGCTTATTGTAGCCGAGTGGCTGTCGTGTGTAACAAGCATGTGCAGCAGACACACACACACACACACACACACACACACACACACAGTTTTGGTGAGGTCATGGCCACAGTGGTGTTGGTATGACAGTAAGTTTCTGTCAGCTGTGTGTGCTCGTCAGTGCCCGAGCTGAACGAGGACCCTTCCCGCTGGCATGGCTGTCTCTGTCATTGCCTGCTAGGGCAAGATGGCTTCACCTGCAGGCCGTGCCTTTCAGACCTCTGTCTCTCTCGCTCACTCATTCTCTCTCTCACTGCTGTCTGTCATGGATAGAAATTGAATTAAGTGCCTGAATATTGGAAAAAAAAGGTGAAATGTCTGTCTGCTGCATGTATCTTCATGGTTACATTGAGCTTTCCGACTGGCGTATTGGACATGTTTTGAATCCACTCTGCACACGTGTAACGTTGACTTTCAAAGCACGTGATTCTCCCAGATGTGTATTTATGCATACCAGAGACTATATGTCCTCTATTGTTGCAAATTGTGATTTGTTTGCGTACATACTGACCATGGTTTTTGTAATGCTCCATTCAGATGCAGCAGCAGGAACTGGCACAGATGAGACAACGTGATGCTAACCTTACCGCGCTCGCCGCTATAGGGCCACGCAAAAAACGCAAACTGGACTCTCCCGGGGCTTCTGGAGCAGAGGTAAGAGCACCTAACCTCTTACATCCACATCTTTACTTAGAGTTTTGACTTAGGTAACCCCCTTATAAGGTTTTTCCATTGTGTGATCTCTTTTACTACATTAATAGTCGTGATTAATTAGTGGTGTAAAATTCGTGCATCAGAACAACAGGGTAGAATTTGTAGCACATGAAAACTGACAGTATTACTGTTTAACACCTTAATGTGCAACATTGGCACGCATGAGGTTCAGTTTCTTTGAGTGCACCTATATAATCAAACCACTCTGATGCCATCAGATTTTAACTGCTAATCTTAGTCTAGGGCTTGGAACACAGGAGCATGTAGTAATGGTCAAGTATCCCTAGGTTTACAAATCTAAAAAATATAACTCTGTGAACTAGTGCTACATGAGGTAACAATGTGAAACAGTTCCTGATGTCAGGCAGTAGGGGGCGTAAATCTGAATTTAAGTTCATTTCACTTTATTTCTTTTAATAGGTCATTAAAATGCATCTGATACACTTGTATCTCCACTGCCATGTCAGTGTCACTGCTATGAGTATCCACCACCCACATAATATCTGACCATTTCCACTGATGGACTGGGAGTAGAGGGAGACTGGGAGACTGGTAATCTGTAGATAGCAACAGATGGGTTCAGTAATTGTATACCTACAAAGCTACAAGATAAGTGTATCTAATAAAGCGGCAACAGACAGTGTTTTCATATATCAGGTTCATTTTCAGTTTTTCCCCCTCCCATGTTTTAATGTCAGTACACACCATATACTGCAGTGTTACAACTTGAAACCGAATCTATACAAAATAGCTGCTAATATCGAAGTAAGGGGAAATCAGTATATTTTACAAAATTATTTACAAATATAAATCTTAAAAGTTGTGATTAAGTACTCGCCCTCGTTGCTGTCAAACCCAAATTAACCAAGAAAACCCTTCTCTGTACTAAAGTCGTAAAAATCGGACGATTACTTCTTAATGTGTGGTAATCGTCCATCTTGTCAGTGGATAAGTTTATTGCACTGAGTGTATTGCTCTATTTTTTACCCCAGTGGGATAACAGACACTAACTCTTCTCTTACAGTTCTTCCAGTGTAATAATGGTCCCCAGGATGATTTTAAATTCGTTTGGTTTTGCTGTATGTTTGACACCCCTGATTTAGACCTTTAGGCCCTCCATGAAGACAAGGAAAAACTTAAAAAAAATGGACACAAAAAATTCAGAAGGGCATTGAATTGAATTTAATAAATTAGGGGAATGCAGTAAGTGATGAAAGCAATGATAGTTTAATAAAAACTGTGGATTTAATTTAGACATGAACTGAAATTTCAGCCACTTTCAGCACTCTTGGAAGAGGAAAAAAAGGCCCAAAATTTGAATTTATACACTATATGGTCAAACATATGTGGACATATGTAGAGCCCCTGTAGAGACCTTGACCCCCATATGTGGGTCTTCCCCAAACTTTTGCCACAAAGTTGGAGGTACATGATGGTCTAGGATGTCTTTGTATGCTGTAGCATTACGTGGGGCCCAAACCTGTTCCAGCATTACAATGCTCCTGTGCAGTAAGTGAGCTCCACGAAAGTGCTCTACATTCAGGACATGGTATGCCAAGGATGGTGTGGAAGAACTCTGAACTCTGAACTCTGGACCTCTGACTGCATGTCAGGTCTTCTTTCCCAACATCAGTATTTGACCTCGCTACCGCTCTTGTGGCTGAATGGACACACCTCCCAATGGCCATGCTCCAATATCTAGTGGAAAGCCTTCCCAAAAGAGTGGAGGCTGTTATAGCCGTGAAGGGGGACCAACTCCATATTAATGGCATACTTTTAAAAAATGTTGTTCAAATGGTGTAGCACACACATGCCATATGGAGTCAGACATTTCAACCATTGCTTTTACTACCGACAAAAAAGAACTACTTAAGTTTTTGATTTCCGACAGGAATGTTCATTTCAGTTCACTATCATTAAGAATGAGTCAGTCAGTTGATCCACCAAAGCAGGCCGTCAGAGCCGAGAGTTAGGAATTCTACAGCCCCTGAGAACACCGTACGAATGTGAGTGATCCATAAATTTATCATCAATACTAGTATGTACACACATGTACACATTAAAACCAAAACTAACATTGCCAAAGCATTTTAACAATAATTTGAGGTGATAAACAGGTTCAGTAGTATATCTATTATCATATCTGAGTCACTGAGTTGATTATGTTCCATACCGAAACAATAATTACTCCAACACTAACAAGGCTATGCCTATTTATTCACTTAGCCACCATTTGTCTTCTTGCCAATGCAGTTACCGTTTAAGTCTGCAAGGACATTCATTGCTAGAAATGTGTCTCCTAACGTTTTAGGTGTGAATAGTAATAATACCACAGAGATATCAGTGACTCAGATGGTAGAGAGAATGTGGCTGTAAATGGCCTGAATAACTAAATAAAGGCTCTGAGTGCACCACTTACAACGGAAAAGAACAACAAGGAATGCAATTATATAAAGCTATAGGTACAGTTCTGGTCTTTTTCTAATGTTCTAGTTTCACCCGGACTTTCAGAATGACGCACGAACATGTATCAGAAGTGAAGGCAACGAAGCGATCTTTCTCTTCATTTTCGCCTCACCACGTTTCAGTCTTTCACATCCGCCTCGAAAGTGCCTTTGGCAATTCTTTTTTTTCCCCTTCTCTGGCTCTCCACTCTGTCTCCAACCCCCCTGTGGAGTTAGGTGAATGTGACTTTTCTAAAGGGGTCAGCACTGGCCTCGAGGGCTGTAGCTCAGGCCGCTCTGAAGGGGCCAGTCAGACATTTCATCTCCGCAGTTATGCGCCCGAGGGTCCGTGCGGCCTGGAGCGCCAGCTAGCCTGCCAGGTGGCCAGCTGCGCTATGAAGGCTCGACTGTTGTTATACTGCAGCTCCCTGATAGAAAAAAAACACAGCGTTTAATTCTTTGGAAAGGCTTATTATAGTGTCATTGTGAGGATATGTGGAGGACAATCGATCTGACATACAGAATCATGTAGTGTTAAGTGAAGGTGACTGAACTTCTTGCCATGATCCTGAAGACGACATCATTTAACAGATATTAACACGAGTTCGTGACTTGCTAGGCATTCAGAATGATCTACAGGGCTACAAACACTGTGAACAAAATCCTCTTGGTTGCGTGTGTATTCAAAGGAAGGTGGTATTTTTGCCGTGCCCTTTGTTCAAGCCCCAAGCCCTCTGGGTGTTTTCTATCTGATTGCCAGTCAGGAACAGAGCTGCTATCTCAGACTTGATGAGCCGTTGAGGCTGTAGGTCGGGCCTGAAGCAGAGCCTGAGGATGGATTAGTCATAGAGCAGGTGATGAGGGCGTTCCTCAGAGGTGAGTTCTAGGCCCAACTTTAATAAAAGCTGCCGAATGGCCATGGGCCTGCATACCAGACTGAGCCTGCGGCATGACTGCACACAGAGCCGCATATTAACATGTCCTTTCCACTTTGGAGGCCAGAGGGGCTGCGGTAAGGAAGGATTGAGATGAGAGTAGAAAAAAAGCAGACTCTGAGAAGAAAAGAATAGGGTCTGACAGAAAAAAGAAGGGAGGAGGTTTTAGTGAATACGCTGTCTGGTGCACGCTCAGATCGCACCCTTTCATCTTTAATGACTGTACAATAATAGACGCTGGTATGTGTCGAATTCTTTTTTAATTCAGATCCTTTTAGAGCATTGCTTTTTGCCATTAACTTTGATTTAGTCAGCGCAGACGATCAACAAGGAGAGGAAAAATAGAGGGAATGGGAGACAGCAAAGCGATGAGGTAGAGAAAGGGAAAGAGAGGGAGAGATATACGCTTGCCCTTCCCTGCAGCAGAATTAACAAGGCATCACATGGAAAACTATCTGAGGCTGGCTATGAAAGGGAGGGGGGGAGAGAGGAGCCATTAAAAGCAGCCTGGAGGGATGGACTGCACCCAATATCACTAAAGCAAGTTCTCTCAGCCACCGAAGCAAGGGCTCGCTTACAGGCAAAAAAGCACGCCGAGTTCTATAGCCACAATTAAAACCTCCCCTTCTGCCAGATGAGCCTGAGGCAAGGGAGACGGCAGTGGGGGAAGGGACAGCCACGGAATACCAAAGGCACACTGAAACACGGAGCCAGTAATGAGCTCTACCAAAGCAGCCTTTTTTTCACACAGGAGCGCAGTTTAAACGTTACCAGACATGGCTTTCAGAAGTCACTGCGTATGTTCGGGGTTCTTTTCCAAGCATGCTTGACTTTACACAGTCGCGTGTCGCAATTCAAGCCTACTTGTTGCCTTTTTTAGTAAGAAGCACATTGAGACAGTATGAACTTTCTGAAGTTCCTTTGCTTGAAGTTTGCAGAGTAGGCTTTTAAGGCTGTTACTCGTCACACCAATAAAATCTTGGACGGATTCTGTAATAGCCTGTTCAATAACATGTTCTCCATGATGTTTATACGACGAAACATCCTCTTAACGGTCGACCCGCGATTAATGAAAGCTACACATTCATCAGTGTGATTCAGGCTCGTGCTGAAAATGGAGTCACAAACAAATCTTCAGTGTAGCAGCAACGTTATGAATAGAGAGAACATGTTTAGAGGAGTTTGGAGTCAAAGAGGCAAAAGAGGACATTCAAGGAGACCTTCTCCCTGCTGGCAGAGTACAACAAATCTCTCTTCTTTGAAATCCAACTTTTCTTTTTTTTTTTACGATGTCCAGTTACTGGGTGAAAATTGTAAATCCGGCTTAACATGACCGAATATTTGAACAGTTCTCTCGTAATGCTTAATGTTAAATGCTTAAGGCTAACACATGCTTCCTCTGAGAAACATAACGTCAGCCAAACGCATCTTTTCAAACCGCTGCTCATGCTGTGGCACAGGGCAGTGTAAAACTCTTCGCCCTCTTCCACATACATGAACTCCCAGATGCCCACGATTGGCTGATGTTGCTCTGATGGACAGGGAAGAGAGAGAATGCCCTTCCTCTCACCATTAGTGCATAGGTTTGAATCCTTTGACTCTCATCCATGGACGATCATCTCACGATATACAGATTACTGCGAATATTACTCATAATACATGTAATTATTTATCGAACTCTAGATTTTATCGTATTGTTTTTGTTTCAGATTTATAGAAGAGGGAAACCAGTTGCGGACGTGTGTTTTTAGACACAACACGAAATGGCTTATTGCCTTGATCTGTGAAAGCCTGCACAGACTCGATGAGCTGCCTTCAGCGAAACAATTTACATATGTACATGTCATTGGCTACAGGTTGTGCTACAGTAAGCAAAGTAAACTGGAGTTGCTGATCTGCAGCCAGTTTTCATGTTTTAACGCACTGATCTGTGATTTGCTGGATCCATATCCGGACAGTCAGCCGGGCGAAGAGCCTGGCGTTATGCCTTGGGCACACTTTTGTGAAGATTCAGTTTAAGTTTCCGTACAGTGGCGCATTATTTCAGCCCATGCACTCGGAAAAGCATGGCTTGCTGACTTCTTCATGGAGGCATCCAGTGGAGGCAGGTGCAGGTTATTAGCATATAAACAGGCAGATAGTTCATTAAACTGGCCAATGTAGAAGAAAAAGAAAAATGGACAAGGTGCGCTTCTATTCCTAAAACCCTGCATGTTTGTTTCTCTCTTTAACCCCAGGATAGCATAACGCTGAGGAGGAGGAGGAGGTCAGCCTTCCTCTGAATATCATCTCCCAAACAAGTTTCAGCTAAACCGAGACGTATTGCATGCAAATTTTTTTTCCTAATCATGTTTTGAGGATTTTGCTGATTCTCCTAATTATTATATACTGTGAGTGTTCAGTTATAAACACACATTAGAATGACACATGGATACCAGTTAGCTTTCCTGATCATCTTTCGCTCTCCAAGATGTGCCTCAGATTTTACCTCCATACCCCTGTCACGTATGTTCAAAAGCTGTAAATATAGTTTCTCCCCCCACATCTAATGTTGCCCTTCAGTTCTCACCTCCACCATTGAAAAACATTCAGCTCCAGCAACAAAGTCGGGCCTTCGGCGCATTTAAGATGCCCATCTCAAGGAAATTAATTGCCTCCCTTGTTAATCTCGGCTAATTAAGAAAAGTTTGTGAGCAATAGTGAATTATTTTTAGTCTCTTTCCTGAAAAACTGTGATAATTAAACAGAAGATGACTTTTTTTTCCAGAGAACCTTTTCTAATCAGTCAGAAAGCCAAGCCATTTTAAACCGGATTGAAACAATACTGCCCCATTCTACAGCTCCTCATATTCTGCAAGGTTTAATCACACTGTTGTATTCCTCCTGTTTCCAGAGCGTTTGATCCTTTGGGAATCGCTCTAGTCGGAGTAATAATTCGCTACAGACCTTGTGTACATGTAGTCTAATCCATTAGTGGTGAGAGGTTATTGGCTTCCTTTCTGCAGCTGAAATAGAAGCCCATTAAGAGAGGTAATGTGTGCCTGCAGCGTGGCCAGCAGCCCAAGCAACCAATGGAGGGTGTATTTCACACAGCGCAGCACACACTCGGCTTAAGTAGACCGAGGGTGTCGAGAAACTACAGATCGCTTTCATTTGCTCCCTCTTCCTTTTGTTCTCCTGCTTTTTCTTCTCGCTGATCCAACTTTTAGCCCTCGCTCATTCTGTCATTATGTCTTCATCACTTTCACACACTCTGTTCTTTTTGCTTTCTCTCTCTCTCTCTCTCTCTTTCCCTCTCGCGCTTTAGCTTTCTCTCTGGCACAGGCTTGGGCACAGTCTCACATTGATCTGTGAAATGCCCCGCGGGTGATTATAAAATATTAAATCCAAGTCACACACTAGCACTTCACTCTCTTCCTTCCAATCTCACGCTCTCGAGCTCTCTCTCAATCTCTTTCTGTTTCTTTTGCTTCTTTTACTCGTGCAGCTTGTCGTACTCATCCGTTTGAACAGTGAACAACTCGCACATACTTTATGAAGAAGACAAACTCCACAATTCTTGCACCAGTTTTGAGACAGTTTAGACCTTCTCTAGACTTAAAGGAGAACTCCAGCCTGAAACGTGTTAAATGTTTATATTCATATATCTGGTTGGTGCTGTATTTGCCTTATTCCTGTGAGCCATTAGCAGTTGTGTGTTACACTGATGGCACAAGGTGATATTGCTAGCAGTTACAAAAATCTGATCATTATCCCGTATGAGCGCCCACAAAAAAAAACCCCAAAAAAAACAAAGAGCAAGAGTAAGAATACTTACCATTTTCCAGCTGCAATCAAACTCATATTAAAGAGAAATCAGACATAGAACTGGTGGAGACAACAGACACTGGATTCAAAGTTCCAGAATGCATTGCAGCAATACGACGCAACTACACCTCAAAAACCATACAAAATATCCATGGCTTCTTCTCAGCTTGGGAAACAAGATCGCACGAAATGGCCCAGAAATGGCGCACGTGCATTTCTGGAGATTTCAGACTCAAGGACTAAAGTGCTGCTGCAATGCTCTCTTTCAGTAGAGATCTGAAGAGAGGGCTGAAATCTCACTGGCACCACCAATAGTGTGTAGTCAAACGGCATTGTGGGTAATATAAGAAACCATTCATCCACATGAAAATAGACCGAGACGAAAGGGCTAAAGACGTCAACTCAGT
The DNA here is from genome assembly GCA_037577455.1 of Pangasius macronema. NCBI lineage: Eukaryota > Metazoa > Chordata > Actinopteri > Siluriformes > Pangasiidae > Pangasius > Pangasius macronema. Next base: position 20,914,706 of record CM074951.1, on the reverse strand, counting down.
ATTTCAAAATAACACTTTGACGCCATTGAGGATCACATTAACTGTAAAGATGAAGTAGTTCAGGGTGAAAGCTGAATGCTTATCTTGTTTAGAGACACAAGGCTTTACGGCTTCACAGTGTATTTGTTGGTGGCTGAGTGAAGAAGCTAGTTAACGTGTTGTTAAGAAAATGACTGCTTTTGGATCTTTTGTGTTTCTGGTGAAGCACGATCGAGGTGACACCACTATGGGCAGTTTTGTAAATGATTCCATCTGATATTACCCCCATAATCCTCAGAGTGTGTGTGTGTGTGTGTGTGTGTTTGAGAGAGAGAGACTGCGCCAGGGGGCATTTGGCTACATTTCAGCCTCCCTGAGTAATATTCCAGCTTCTTGAGCTGGTTTTATAGCATATGCTGCTTCTTCATTGAAATGGAGACGTGATTAGTGCTCATGGTTTTGCTGAAGGCCGACATGAAGATCAGTTACATCAGTCTGTTTTAAACATCAGAAATTAAGCTAAGCTCTCACTGCCTGGTTTGTCCTGAATCCTGCATGCTTTTGTTTTATTTCTCCAAACTTGTTTTTTTTTTTCCCCAGAATTGATAGAGAATTTATTCTATGCTTTCTAAAATACAAATGTCTGAGTGGATGCTTTTGTGTTCCACTATCTCTGTCTCTCCTTTTGTGTTTGTACAGTGTGGCCCTGGAGCTGAGTGCATAGCCTACAGCCGTGTACTCCACACACACACACACACACACACACACACACACACACACACACACACACACACACACACACACACACACACACACACATCTTAGTGAACACAGAGCAGGAAAGCTGTTTGAGTTGCAGATGGAGCTGGAGTGTGTGTTCACCTTGAGGCCCAGCCTCCAGCAGCTGAGCTTTTTGTGTTGAAAAAGTGAGAAAAGCCAGAGAGAGAGAGAGAGAGAGAGAGAGAGAGATAAGGTTCTTCTAAAAGGTTCTGACTATTTACAGACTTAAACAGAAAAGCTGTACTGTACAGTTGTAGAATACAAGCAAACATCTTCCTTTCAAGTCCATGTGGAGGCAGTGATTGCTGCACTATAAAAAAAAACGGTGTTTCCAGAAGTGTTGGTTCATTCTGATTAATCTGACTTTTTTTTTTTTTTTTGAAGTCTGGAGGAGATGCTCGACTCCCACAGCAAACTGCTGAATGAATCATCCTGCATGTTTTATCCTCTCACTTTTACCTTCTCTGACCTCTGGGTTTGATAAACAGTCGGCTGTGACGATCGCTGCAGAAGCTCTGGCCTGAGGTTTTATTAGCGCTGTTGAGATTGCATAAGAGAAGAAGCATGTGATTAGAGATGATACTGTGTCTCTGTTGTTGTGTTTTAGGCTATCTTTGCCAATTCCCCTTTTTTCCTCCTCTTCAGATAGGATCCATCTATGTTGAAGGTTCACATTCGTAATCGCCAGTGACCCATATCTGTATTTAAGTCCCAGGAATCACCACAAATCACAAATCACCCAGGAAACTAAATCACCAATCTCCCCTTTTTTCCACAGAATATGGTCACTATCATGCATAGTCGATTGCTTAGTCACTATTGGTCACTATTTGACCGTTCATGTCAATGTGGTGACTATCAGCACATGTATCCAATCTAAAACCACGTATGAAAATAGCTCAAGAATGATTTGAAAAAATCGGCTATTGGGACAACACGACCCTGGGGGGAAAAAACAACACGTCTAGGTCACATGAAGGTAGAAGGTTGGCTTTGTGTCACATCAGCTTGGTAATGTCAACATAGTCTTAGTTTATTTGCTCATCACCTAATTTAGCACCTCTCAAAATCATCACTATACTACATCGATTACTGAGCAAATAGTGGCATTTAAATATTTACATTTACAGCATTAAATGCCCGTACCCAGAGCGTTAAGCAAATATGCTATTACATGAGTTGTGTAGTAATGAACTGTTGGATAGTGCCGAGTAAGCGCTTAGCCACACAGTGGCATTCATGCCTATGATTCCGTTCACTCATAAGATGCATCGTCAGTCTTCCTGGGATTTTACTTCTGACTTGCTTTCACATTTGGTTAATTGCTGTTAGGTACCTGTCTGCATGTGAAGGAGGATTTGACCAACTACCTCATACATTATCAGAAATATTGCCCACTTCCTCTGTTTGACCGTTAAACAACTGTAAATTTATTCTTTGTATGTCCAAACGCCACTCTGAGCTCAGTGTCTGTCGTTGAGCTGGAGGCCCGACTTTCATCCTCGGTTCTACAGCACAGCCTCTTGGCTCTGACTGCAAGCCAGGGAACTACAGCTTTGTCAATACTGCACTAATTAGAAAATCCTCCAGCCTTAAGCAAGACGTTTTAATTAGTCCTTGTGTCAACTAGTTTACAGATTGGATCCATGGTTAGAGCAACAAACCAAACTGAGAGCCAGGATTGTGTCTCGAACAAATGATCGTGTCCATCTCCACCTGCTTTCACTGTGTTCCTTTTCTTTTTCTTTTTTTCTTTTCATATTCCACTTCCATTCATTCTCAGAGGGGACTGGGGTTATGTTCTTATTGACATGTATGACATGTTGCATGGGGTTCTGGATGAGGTGGTCAGACTGGTGTCACATCAGAGTCCATTAGTCAGGGCTGTGTTCTGTACACACACTGTCCTTCGTGGACTCTCCTTAGCCTCTTCAGGCCTTAACTCCAAGTCATTTACAGTAATACGGTGCTAAGGCTTCTTTGGCCCTGCCATGAATGGCTTTGGGACGGGACTAGGAATGTACAAATACATTATATGGCCAAAAGTTTGTGAACATCTGACCTTCACACCAATATGTGCATCTTCCCTAAACTGTTGCCACAAAGTTGGAAGTACACAATTGTATAGAATGTCTTTGTATGCTGTAGTTCTACAATTTCCCTTTACTGGAACTAAGAGACCTAAACCTGTTTCAGCTTGACAATGCACCTGTGCACAAAGCGAGCTCCATGAAGACATGGTATGCCAAGGTTGGAGTGGATGAAGTCGAGCGTCCTGCACATAACCTTGATCTCAACCCTACTGAACACCGTTGGGATGAATTGGAATGCCGACTGCACATCAGACCTTCTCATTCAACATCAGTGCCTGACCTTGCTAATGCTCTTGTGGCTGAAGGCTTTCCAAAATCTAGTGTAAAGCCTTCCCTGAACAGTGGAGGTTATGACAACAGCAAAAGCGGGCACTAAATTTGGATTAGGATGTTCAGAAAGCGCATACGAGTGTGATGGTCAGGTGTCCACAAACTTTTGGCCATATTGTGTACAGTACGGCAAGTAACGAGGCAAGTGAGCAGTCCGATATAAAACTTGTGGAACAAAGAAAGACCTGCGCAATGCATTTACAATATTCTTTTACTCATCCTTAGTAACTGCCTGGTCAGGGTCATGATGGTTTAAAGTAGGCTACTAGTTTATGTATATTTTGAGAAGAAGAATCAATTAAATTTGTTAGAAAATAATGTGTGCAGGTATGAACAAAAATAACTGCATGAGCGGGATTTTAAAGAATTGGTTTCTTGTACATCTGTATTGGTGACTAATTATGAACGTGATGTAGTTGAGGTTGAGGAGCTGTCAGAGCTAGAATTCACACTTCATGATGACAGTGCTGGCATTTCTGCCTGTTTTTTTTTCTCCCTAGTGCTTCCCAGTGTTTCTGTGGGCATATGGTTCATATTCTGAGAGGGTTCATATTTAATTCTGGTTTAGGCCCCACCCACTTCTACTACAAATACGGATGTTTGGAGAGCTATGGAGCATATAGTAGCACTGTGTTATATCCCTAGACTGAACTGTGCTCTTTGGCTTTTCTTTGAATGAATTTAAAGCTTATTTTCAATCCTCCTGTCATTTGTAATCAAACCAACTGGACCACTTTTTGTTACTATGCTATAAATGGTAAACGCCATCACTTCAGGATATACCATTTACTATTTTTCCAGGGATGGCTACCTGTACTCCTCCACATGTTGAGTTTTATAGTTAATGTGGCAAAATAAGAGAAGAGTGAAAAACAGGGGAGTTTTCAGTTACTGCCCGGGGTGTAGAAATGCTCACATCAGTAATGTATTCATCCACATCTTAACACATTTATGCAAGCTTAACAAGCCCGTTCTGAGCGCAGTGGTAGGATGGTGGCAAAATGCCTCCAGCATGCTCACCCACACATGTTAACTGTGAAACACCATCTTCCAACCTTTCGGTGTTTGAAACAGTTTTCGGTGCTAACTAAATGATAATGTTGGGCTCACTTTGCATGTGGGGTTTGTGCAATGAGGATGATGTTTTAATGATGGTGTCTACACATGTTCTGTAAATAAGTCATCCTTTTGTAGAAACTCACACAGATGTTTAGTAGCTATTAGGATCAATCTCTCCATAAATGCAAGTTCTTCCAAGCATTAGGATTGTGAAAAACTTAAAAAGATACAGCTTTCAGAAAGTGCTTCATTACCAGGATGTTTGTACTATTTTAGCCCCATTTATCCCTCATCATACTCACCTGGACACCTTTGCATTTGGGGTGCAGTTTTCCAAATATCTGTATCTGCATTCGGATTTAAACTCGAAGTGGCACTGGAACGGGAAAACAAGGGTCTGTGAATTCTGATCGACAGTTCCTCAACCTCAGCTGCATCGCCCAAGTTCGTAATTGATCTCAACAGGGTCACGTTTTGTTTTTTGTTTTTTTTTAAATCCCACTTGAGTTGTTGTTTGTAACTGCCTGTGATATTATCCAACAAATGTATTTTTTTAGATAATATCACACCGGCATGAAAACAAAAACCTTCCAAACGTGACATTTTTGTTGCATCCCACAGATTCCCAACCCGGATACACTCCTCTAGTCTCAACCAGATACCCAAATAAAAAATTATAATAATAATGCACACTGATTCCTATCTGTGTTTATATTGGTTTAGAACACATTATCGCAATCTGGTCCACACACGGCATCAGCTGTTTTCCTGGCATTGAAGTAGATGATAAACTTTTCATATATGTGACACTCTGGTCTAGGTGTGTTTATTCAAAAGTCCAACCACTTCAGGCCGATAAGATAATAGTCCAGGCCCCACAGAGTCTATGCCTGTGTTGTCTGTAAGCAGAAGCCAAACAACAGGCAAAGCACAATATCTGATCCTAAACCTTTTCATATAAATGAGTCTTGCCTGATCTCAAATAATAGCGTAATTTTGCCAGAACAGATGCACTTCCAAGACCACGCACTAACTTGCCTGAATAAACACATCAGAGAATATGATTCGTGTCAAGAGAGACTTCATGGGAATTCGGGGAGTGTTTGGGTGTGTATTAGAACCCTCATTGCTGTAGGGTGTTCCTGTAGGGTGTGGTGTGTGTTGTGTGCCCAGAGGCTGTCTGGCACTTCTTTCACATGCTCTCCTTTTCTTTCTCTCTCTCATTACTGACCTACTGGTGTCGTTTACTGTCATACCACTGATCAGAACCTTGAGTTTAAAAAAAAAAAAAAAAAAAAAAAAAAAAAAGGAAAAGAAAAATACAGAAAGAAACATCTGGGTCTTCTAATGCCCCTCATTACCTGAGTAACATCATAACAAGGATACAAAGAAAACACACACATTTATACCGACATGATGATGCAAAAACATCATGCTCCTTCAGAAACGGGTGTTGACCAACGTCACTTGTTCGTGATGATGTGTAGTTTGAGGCCCAGGTGTTTTCCCATCCCTTTTCTTTCCTCTTCTGTATTGTTTGGAGAAAGTGTGTTATTCTACTGATGGCTGTTAGGCTGCAGGCACAGGTATGGCTCTGTAGCCCAGGGCAGCCTTTCATTTATAGGTGTGGTCATAAATTTATACTCTTAGACACACACACACACACACACACACATACATATACATATACACACACACATGCGCACACACGCACACCCAAGCCTTAGCTTGCTCTATTTTCCATGCTTTAAGGCCGGGAAACTAAAAAGTCCACTGCAGGCCTGCTTAAAGCTGTTTTATCTTGGAAAGGATTGATTCCAAATGTTGCACATGATCATCTCAGTCAAAAAACCTGGTACTGGAATAATAATGTGCTTCACTGTCGTCATCATGACATCATCGTTCTGGTCCATCTGAAGTAATGAACAAAATGATGAGTGAAACCATTCTAGTAGAACAGCAGTGTGTCTCACAGCTAGAGAAGTCTGCAGGCAGGATACTATTGTATACTATACGACACCTGACCATCGTACCTGTATATGGGTCTTTGCCAAGTGTTGCTACAAAGCTGGAAATAGGATGTCTGTATGCTGTAGCATTGCGGTTTCCCTTCATTAGGTTAGCTTAGGATAGGCAACAGCGACATATGGGTGGAGCTAGAAAAAGTGCAGACCATTGATTACGCCAACGTTTGTCTGATCACTTATATTTAGCGCAGTTAAGCATTTCTTACACTACCAGTCAGTGTCCCAGGCAGTAATTCATTTCAGGGGAGGATGAGTAAATAAAATCACTTCATCACATGTACGGTTATACTGAGGAATGTCATGCGCACAAGTATTTTGGGTGGAAGACAGACAGTAGTAGCATTGATGGCACAAATCTGTTCTTTAATTTCAGTTATTTAAGGCACAATCAATCATGGCACATCAACCACTCTTGCCATGTTAATAACATTTCCATAAAAAGCTTTTATGACCGTTCCAGTGATTTAAAATAACACACTATTGAAATCTTGTACCTTTTTCTCCTCGTGCAGTAAACCTCCAGTACTGTCGCCTTGATATCCCAGAGCTCAGAGTGCAGGTAGCTAGAGCAACTCGAAACAGGCAAAAAATGCTGAACCTGGTTGGTTAAGCCTGTTTCTAATCATAGCAGCTGGTAGCTGGTAAAATGTGATTTAAACAAAGTATGGGCTGCATTCGTTTGATTTTTGGGGCAGTTAAATATCGAATGGTAACGATGACTTCGTTGAACTTCACAAGTACATGATCAGCTACACTGTATGTGTGTTATGCTAGCCACCCACGAATAAGCATTAATATCAAACCCGAAATCCACTCACCCCAAGTTACACCTCAGCTACCCATGATCTGCTAAATACCTTCCAGTTAGTCTGAATCCCTAAAGGCTTCCTTATCACTATATGTGCTCACCGCATTAGGTATGACAGTGTTTTTTTTTTCTTTTTCAAACATAAGAATATAATCTTTTTTTTGTTTGTACTTTCCATTTTTACTTCCGCTGAGGTGTCGGTGTACTCGGCTGTTACGCTCATCAGGAGCTCTTGGGTAAACAGGTGACGACACGCCACATTTTAAAGGAAAATAAGCAGGTTTTATGTTGTCAAAGAAAACCAAAGAAGGCCTCCGAGTGCTGCAACGGAAAAGCGTGGCGAGGAGCCAAGGGAGCAAAACTGGCCAGGCTCTCCAATCGTGGGTGTCTGAGCTCATGGATGCGCAAGAGGCCAGGTAGCATGTTACACTACCATGTGATGCAGCATGAGCAGCAGTTTAAAAAGATGCGGTTGGCTGACCTCACATGCCTTGGAAACACGTACTAGCCTTCACCCTCCATGGTTGGAAGTTGTCATATGATGGGGGGAGCTGGTTGGTGAGTGGGTGGGAGACTGGTGACAAATGAAAAATAAGGAAGTAAATAAAAGAAAAACGAAAAAAAAAAGAAAAATCATTCAATTGGTTGACTAATTGTGCCCATCAGTGTTACCACTTCATAACCTCTGGAAATCTGCTTCTACGTTCAGGGGTGATGTTATGGGATGGGATTTGTATTAGTAACTGTGCCTTGATGTACCACACTGTCTCGTGGAAAAGCACTGAGCCCAGTCTACTTCTGATGCTTGGTTTGTGATGGAACAGAAACTTCCTGAACTGGGAGCTTCCTGTGAGATATATGCTTTAAAAAAGAGTGAACTTTCATGTATGTTGAATGTTTTTCTATGCAGTAATTGTTTCTGTGCATGTTCTCATTATGTTGTAGGCGTCAGGAAGCTCTTCAGGCTCGGCCGGCGCCTCCTCATCCTCCACTCGGCAGGTGAGGCAGCGGATCACACGGGTCAACCTCAGGGACTTGATCTTCTGCCTGGAGCAGGAGCGCTCCACGGCCCGCTCGCTGCTGCTCTACAAGGCCCTGCTCAAGTAGAACCTGGTCCAGGCTGGAACTGCGCTGCCATTTCTCCTCTTCCTGTGCGCAGGGTGTGAACAGTGGTCCGTCTCTGTGCTCGAAGCCCCCCTCCTGCCATCCTTTGATTTGCAAAGTCTTTTTCTTCCCATGCCTCATGCATCTTTCTTTGTGCCTTCAGGCAAAGCTGGGACATAATCAGTAAGATCCTGTCTTTGCTTTAAGAGGAATGCATGAGGTTTTCATGCTCCAAACACACCTATATATTCAGGAAGTGAATGAAAGCCATGAAGAAAGAGAAAGTCGTGGGTAAAAGCAGCATTTATTTCCTGTTGCCACTCAATGCCGTCTGGGCGTTTGGTACAGGAGCCAGCATATAGGAGAAAAACTCATTTTGACTTTGTTTGTGAAATATTTGAATCTGTTTTGATTTTATGTTCAAGGATAACTTTCCCGTGGTGGTATCATGCGTGATGGGACTCGAAGCTCAGTTTTTAACTTAAATGCCTCATTTGCAATATGGACACTGGAAGTGTGAATGTATAGTTTTTGGGGATTTTTTTTTTTTTTTTTAACAGTCTAACAAATTCTTAAATATTTTAATAACTTATGACTTTTATACCTCCAGTAACTACATGGTTCGTTTAGATCTGGATTTTGTTTCAGTAAAATTATGCAAATGAAGGATTTGTGCTGTCCTTCATCCTGTCCCATGCCGTTTTGTAATTCAGAGACAGTATTTTCTCACGCTCCTGTGTGTGTGTGTGTGTGTGTGTGTGTGTGTGTGTGTGTGTGTGTGTGTGTGTGTGGGAAGAATGGGGAGGTGATAGTTAAATGTGCTGTGAAGAATTATGGTGTAGGAAGTGGCATGATGCCATCTGTACTGAGAAGGCTGCCATCAATTCATCCCAAAAAAAAAAAAAAAGATGACGCGTGAAAATGATTTTTTTTTTCCCTTCATATTTCCCTCATCAAATCAACTGTAGACTAAGATCACGGCAGAGCAGATGATTACTATTTGATCTCCTTTAATCAGCCTTGCACTGGAATTTTAAAATTCATATTATTGATCAGATATGAGTAATAAGGCCATGTAGATAAATCCACCATTTCACCGCTTTTGTTTTCTTTTGGAACAATTTGAGTGCGGATTTAAGACCCCCAGCAGGACCTGTAGTGGACAGGAAGTTTTTATTAGCCTTGTCTTTGCCTTCACGAACAGTAAACCGTTATGCAGACACTGGTTCAGATGAACATGGCATCGCATTCGGCTCAGTCCTCTGCTGTGAGGCTGGCGTATCGAATCATGTACCTGCACACGACGGAGCTCAGACAAGCCGAGTGTTTCTGGTGAGAGGGTCAGGGCTTTTGATTATTTGTATGTTGTATTGTCTACAAAGACCATATATCTATTGTAAACTCTATATTTTTTGGTAAATTTAACGATTTTTAAATGTTTGGCTGGTTTGAAAAAAGTGTTCATCTCTATAAAATTTGTACTATTTTGTAAAAGAATAAAGTTGCTTACTTACATGTTTGACTGTTTCATAAAATGTCAATTCATTATCTCTTTACTTACTGCAGCATGCGAAGGGAAGGCGCATTGTTCCATCGCCGTGTTGGTCCCAATTTGGTTTTCCTGAACATTGTGTTTCCCGCTGCCATTTTCTTCCTGTAGATTTGTTTTTTCGTCCCTTTGTGGATAGTGCCAACGTTCCCTGTTATCACACCTCGCTCAACTGAACTCACGCTTCCAGCAAGATCTCATTTGCATGATGATCTGCCAGCACACTTTCAGGAGTGTGTGTGTGTGTGTGTGTGTGTGTGTGTGTGTGTGTGTGTGCCTGTGTGGGCAGGTTTTTATATCATGGTGGGGGCCAAATGTGCCCACAAGGAAAGGATATCTGACAATTTTGACCTTGTGGGAACATTTGGCTGGTCTTCATGAGGAAAGCAGCTTTTTTTTTTTTTCTTTTAAACAATGAAAATATCCAGAAGGTAATTAGCTGCGTAAAATTTCCTCAGAATTGTAAGCTAAAGTTAAGCTAATGTAAACCCAACTTGTTTCTGATAGACGAATGTTAAAAAGAACACATGCCTGCAACACTATGATGATTATCCATTAACAAAAAATGGATTTTATTTAAATAATGTACATAAATTTGCACCTTACTGTAATTATACATTTTGACACAACATCGATTAGAACAGCATTTAAATAGAATTTCGTTTTCACGCAGATGAAAGTCCGAGTGTGAGATCTGAGATCAGCTTCTGAGGCTGTGGTTAAAAACTGTACAGCTGGAATAAAGATTTATTTTGTATATTTGCTAAAGGGCCTCATCAAGCCGCCAAAACATCCCACACGATAGCACAGATGGAACAGTTTGAAGAATAACAAAGGATAACAAGCTCCCCGGTCTCAGCAGTTCATTCTGTCTTGCTACACTAACACTCAGCGTATGATCGTGTAGAGTGTGTTGGCATTTCTGTGACCTTTGCCCCTGCCATCCGCTTGTGTAGAGAATGTCCTGAAAAATACTCGGCCTGTTAAATGTGTGCTTTTACAACACATTAAGCATCATCCGGTGTTTTCCTGCTACATAAGTAACCTTTCGTGTTTATTCTCCCCCTCACTGTGACTGGGCCTTTTTGGCCTGGGGAGGTTTGGCTGACTAAATGGATTGTGGGAAAGTGACCTCGGCTTCTAGGGGGTGTTTAGAAGAAGAAGTTGGCTTCTCGCTGACCTGTGGTTTTCCTCCAGAGCCCTGAAGAAGCCTTGAGCTGCACACTAATCTCTGCACTGCTGTGGTAGAGCTAGAAATCCTGATAGTTGTTCAGTAAACGCTGCGTCACAGAAGTGCATTCGTTTAGTGAATGAAGTAATCCACCTGCCTTCATCGGAGAATGTAGAGACAAGTGTATCTCCAGAGGATCTTTGGCTGTTGCCTTGCCAAACAGCATGTTCATTTGTTCATGTTCATTTGATTACACAAAACTGAGAGGGAATTTGAGGCTGGCAAATTTGGAGCCCCCCGATCAAAATGAACCGCTGTCGTCGTCGTAGCTACAGCAGGTCATCGTGTTCTGGGGCTTAGAAAAGCCACTGGAAACGTTCTAGCAAACTTGACCAATCTGATTTATGTATTAATCATTAATAATTACGTATTAATGGTTTCTTATTCAGAGTATTGACGCTGCAAAATAAAAATGAGCAAATCTGATTTGTCACAGTAACATCTGTAATGATGCAGATGTGCATACTCTGAGAAGTTTAGGGCAGCTAGGTAGAGATCCAGCATGGAGATTTCTCTATGGATAACTAAAACTTTTAACCTAATTTTATGCCATTGCCAATTCCCACACACTAGTTCTCCCAATGAATCAGGGAGTGTGAGGGCTAGCATGTGCTTCCTCCGATATACATGAAGCCAGCGCATCTTTTCAAAATTTCTGCTCATGCTATATCAAAGGGCAGCTGAACACACACAGAGGAGAGCACTAACTGCCCTCTTCTGCATACAAGAGGCCCACTAATGGCTAGTATTGCTCTGATTGACAGGGGAGAGAGTAATTCCATCTCTCCCACCCAGACATTAGGGTTCATTTTGAAATCTTTAGCCACAGGATTCAGTGATCGCTCGCTATTAGAGAGAGCACTACTCGGGAACCCAAATTTTTTAGTATTTCTTCTCTGCTAACAGGGTTTCATGCTTCTTTTCGTCCATGTAGTCTCAGATTTTTTTATATTCATTGAATATAATTGATTTTTAAATTCTGAAATCTGAAGTAATTTGAAGAGTGTCACTATGGAAATAAGATTTTAATCATTTAAGCCCCATACAAATGTCTGTTAAATCTAACTGGAAAAAATCTGACTGCATGTGTTTTTTTGCTGTTCAGATAGAAGACACTCTTTCCTGCTCAGATGAGATGTGCCAGTGGGTGTGAGCTGTTTGTCTGAACCTAGCCTTAGACACACTTTCCTCTGGCAGTGTTGTAACTACAAGTCAACTACAAGACAGTAACTATGGATGCACCAATACACATGGCTTGGGTGGGTATGGAATAGGATTTGATATTTTCTGATCTGATCCTCTGATGTATTTTCTGTAACGAACGAGTGATATTTTGGTTGACATGACATGGATCTAACACACACACACACACACACACACACAAAACAGTTCTGTTAAAGCATTCAACCATCATGCCTGTCATGTTGTGGATCACATAGCAACAGAAGATCAGAAAGAATCACTCCGTTGCTAATGCATCACTGGAGGATACTCAGAGAAGAGAAACTGGGATCGCTATTGGTTTGACCATAAGCCCAGCCAGCCCTTCTTCACTCCACAATCATCATAAAAACACCTCTGCTCTCAGAAATGATGGCAAAAGCATGCAAGGATCTGATTTAGAGAAGACTGGAATATGAGATGTTCCACAGTGGAAAAACTGGAATGTGGATTAGTGTGCAAAAAGAATTCTGCTTTAAACACAAACAAGGGCATGACTGAATACTATACCAACAGTGTCAATGTGAGTGGAAGACCAAATTATACAGAACGCAATCTTGACATTTTAAACATGTCCCTCTACTGAGTCTTGGTGTTCAGTCAGATGTCTTTCGTTGTTTAGATCCATCATGATGGGCGCCTTATAGTCCAGTGAGCCAGCAGAAGTACACACTCAGCTCATTCTAGTCCACAGCTGATCTTTTGCAGGTCTGATGGAGGCTTTGGGCTAGTCCAGAGGCTCCTGTTTTATCCGGATGGGTGTGTGGATGGTCTGGCAGCGTCTGTCCTCCCGACTCAGGATGTACTCGCTGAACTGAGACGAGTCCACTCCTCCGCCGCATGATGCCACCATGGTGAAGCCTTTCTGGAACAATCTCTCCAGCACCTGAGCAATAATAATGAGGCTAATGTCAGTGAGGTTAATAATTTCCCATTTATTTACCATTTACCTTTTTATATTTACATTTTAATTGAACTGTTCTGGGAGACAAGATGCAGTTTAGTAATGGATAAACCATTCAATGACTAGAAAGGACTAAAAGTAACCTATAAATATCTCTATACATTTAGCTGGCAAGCTAAGTGGTAAGGTGTTTTTTTTGTTTGTTTGTTTGTTTGTTTGTTTTTTTTTTAAAGGGTTTTCAGGATCTGTGTTTCATTTAGTATCTAGTACAAAAGTCACTCAATAAATTGTCACCCGTTTCGTCGGTTCTAACACAAGTAGTGATTGTAGACGATTCAATCCTAGCTAGCCTCACATTTATCTCAGACACAAGTAGGATTTCATAATCTGAGTCTCATTTCGCAGTTATAGTTTAGTGATTTATTTAACAACAGACAAATCTTTCAAAATATACAACAATCAAAATGACTGTATTTAATACATCACTATAAGTTAGCTAGCTAAATTAATACACAGTGTGAGATCAGCTGTCCAGCCATCAGCAGTTAACTATTTGAATATCACATAATTAAATTCAGGAGAGTTTTCCAGTTTCTCTGTAACGACAAGCTGCTAAAAAGACAGAACTCTTTTCGTCGGACCACTCCCTTGTTGACAAATATTCAGGATATTACATTCACTATTGTCCTTCGAACTCGTTTTGTGGACATTAAATGTAACTATAAATGGAGAAAAATGGCAGGTCATTCATTAAGCAGCAGATTGCTGTGGTATAAGAGGAATAAAACACTTCTTATTGGCAAATAATCGACTTCAGAGGACACATCACACCAGCCTGCCCTTAACTCTTTTCCTATAATCCGCACGGTGGCACATAAAGTAAAATAAGGAATAAATATTGTAAAATAGATATAAAATAGAAATAAGAAAATAAACGCTGCAACATTTCCCTCTTCAGACAGTCCAGTGAAGATGAGAGAGCGATCAGATTCTCCCTGGAGCTGTTTACTGGAGTTTGATGAGGAGTCAAAAGCAAACTGTTTCCCCCTCTGACAACTGAAACCAAAATCACCCCCTTCTTTTCCCGCAACCCCAACAGCACGCACACACACACACACACACACACTCCGCCAACGTCGGAGATCCACAGGCGAGCGAGCTCTCTGCAAACCCTGTCACTTGCTCGTCCACAGATCACTGACATGTTTTATCTGGTGCAGAACTTGTAGATTTTTTTGAAATTCAACACAGGCAGTCTGGAGTATTCACTTACTCCTCCACTTCTTTCAAGTGTGCTTCACATGAAAATGAAAGTTCTGCCTTAAGGCAACTGAGCCAGATAAAAGTTCCTCCAATGAAAAAAAAAATAATAATAACACTCAGTCGAATCATGGGGCCCTGAGTAAAATGTCCACCCTCATCCCCCCTCTGGAAACCTCTGGCAGAATTTCAGTAAGTATTCCAGGGGAAATGAATTCGTCTGGTGTGTTGGAGTCCATCTCCTCTTGTCCACTGCGTTGTTCGCGTACGGTGAAATCGCTCAAGTGTCCGACTTCCCTTTTTTTGTGCACCAAATGAACGTGTGGTTTAAAACGGATGTTAATACACTTCATGTGATAGAAGTCATATGATACATTAAAAAAAGAACATTACAGACTGAAACCTCTGAAACATTTATTACAGCCATGACTCTGTCTCTCTGTCTGACTCTCTGTCTCTCTCCTTCTTTCTCTCTGGCTCTCTGACTCTGTCTTCTCTTTTTCTTTCTCTCTTTCTCTCTCTGAGAGAGAGAGAGAGAGAGTAAGACTGAGATGTATAGACTGAGAGAGAGACTGAGAGATTGAGAGAAACAGAGACAGGCTCTCGGCTATTCTGTCTGTGTGTCTCTCTTTGTCTCAGTCCTCCTGTCTCTCTTGTTATTTCTCTCTGTCTCTCTGTCTTTGTCTCTCTGACTCTCTGTCTCTCGTTCCGTTCTCTCTGGCTCTCTCTGTCTCTGTCTCTAATTCTTTCTCTCTCTCTGACTGTCTCTCTCCAACTCTGCCTCTGACTCTGTGTACCTAACTCTCTTTGTCTCTGTCCCTCTTTGCCTTTCTCTCCATGTCTCGCTCTTTGTCTCTCTCTCTCTCTCTCTCTCTCTCTCTGACTCCGTCACTAACACTCTGACTTTCTCTGATTCTCTCTCTCTCTCTCTCTCTCTCTCTCTCTCTCTCTCTGACTCTGTATTTGTGTCTCTCTGACTCTCTGTCTCTCTTTCCATTCTCTCTGTCTCTCTCTGTCTCTGTCTCTAATTCTTTCTCTCTCTCTGACTGTCTGAAAGGTTGAGACGGAGACTGAGACGCATGGATTGAGAGAAACAGAGCCAGGGAGAGACGGAAAGAGAGGTACAGAGGTTCTTTCTCTCTCTCTCTCTCTCTCTCTCTCTCTCTCTCTCTCTCTCTCTCTCTCTCTCTCTGACTCTGTATTTGTGTCTGTCTGTCTGTCTCGTTCTTAGATAATTCGTCTGTCATGTTACTCCTGACTGGTTGGGCTTAAGAGTGCCTGACTTGTGGCAAGCAAGAGAAAAGATCTGCACCTCTAGCGTGATACAATTAGTCGAATGTGCAAAGGCGGGAAAATGGTGTTAGCAGATGCAGCGATTAGTTATACTGTAAGTCAAT
>CM074951.1:20852525-20898864 GCA_037577455.1 Pangasius macronema | reverse complement strand
CTTTCCAACTCTGCCTCTGACTCTGCGTACCTAACTCTCTTTGTCTCGGTCCCTCTCTGCCTTTCTCTCCATGTCTCTCTCTCTCTCTCCCTCTCTCTCTCTGACTCTGTATTTGTGTCTCTCTGTCTGTCTCGTTCTTAGATAATTCGTCTGTCATGTTACTCCTGACTGGTTGGGCTTAAGAGTGCCTGACTCGTGGCAAGCGAGAGAAAAGATCTGCACCTCTAGCATGATACAATTAGTCGAATGTGCAAAGGCGGGAAAATGGTGTTAGCAGATGCAGCGATTAGTTATACTGTAAGTCAATTAAGCATGTGTAAAAAGGAGCATAAACCAGTTTAGGTTGTTTAAAGAAACCAAAGTAGGTATTAAAAATGTAATATGTGTGTTTAAACCGCTGCAGGCACATACGCTGGAGCGCTTTTGAAAAAAAGAAGGGATTTGTCTTGAGGATGAGTTAAAAATAAATTATGCATATCATTTTCCCCTCGATTTCTCCACTCATTTACGGCTCTCTATATCCCTACATTAAAGGTGCCCTACATTACTGTGTGCTCGTGCGCACGCAAAAAAGGTAGTAGCACTTCATGAACAGGTGAAAGCATTGTAGACAGGTGGATTGATACTGAAGTTTCCATGCTTTTGATCCTGAAGTTTTTTTTTTTTTTTTTAATGGAGCCTAATATAAGAATATCGATATTGTGTGTTCATTTTTTATTGAACAGAATCTCACAAGCACATCGTAGCCCTGTACCTAAGAATTTTCTGTGTAATCATAGAAAGCTATAATGCTTACACAGAATGAGCATTTTAACACACCTAGTGCTGTTTGACTTTATAATATACAGCTGTGTAATAGTAATAGTTCATCATTTTACTATCCAGTGTCACCCAGACAGGAATGGGTTTCCTTTTCAGTCTGGTTGTTCTCGAGACGTCTTCCTCATGATGTCTCAGGGAGTTTTTCCTTGCCACTGTCACATCTGGCTTGCTCATTACGGATCTAAATCTACATCCGGATTTCTGTAAAGCTGCTTTTTCTATTGCAATGTCGATTGTTTAAAGTGATATACGACCAAAATCGAACTGAATTGAAAAATAATGTAAGAAGGATGTAATAATGATGCGGAGGATGGAATTACTGCTCCTTCCATAATATCTCTCTTGACAGAACTGAACCGAACCGAACCAAACTGAAAAGCATGACAGTGTGATTGTCTATTGTAAGTGATATATATGTACATGGTTTATTTCTGTAATTAAGCAAAACCTAATTTCAAACACTCCTGAATGTGCATGCATTTTACATATAATTAATTCTTGATATGCATGTTTAAAATCCATAACTGTAGAAATTTTCTGCTTTTTATATGCACAAGAAGACTTTTCAAAGTGTCTGTATCAGTATCAGGATACTCATGATTTACTTGGTATTGGCTCGAAAATAAAATCAGTGGTATTGCCGGTCCCTATGGGGGATGAAATTACATCTCGTGGGGCAGAACTGCACCTTTGCAGCTGTGTATCTACACCTTTCTCAACACCTGCCAGCTTTATCCTCTCCTCCTCACACCAGTTCTCTCCACTTCTTCCTGTGTGACACTTGTGCCCCAGTCCTGCTTTCTAACATTCTTTCCAGCATCTCAAACTTTCCAGTGAACACACTGTCTCCTGCCTGATCAGACACATCTTCTATACACATCACTGATCTGAATTACATAAAGAAGGGACATAAAAAGTAAGAGGTAAGTGTGTAAACCAGCAATTCAAAATATATTTATACAAAAATACTACAACCAAAATGTATCAAAATTAAATAAAGTATTCTTAATACATGAATACATTTTGGATGATTTGCTAAAAGTATTGCTAGAATTGCTGGTGTGTATTATCTAATGCTAGCTAGTGCTAGTTAAATTATATATATATAATATATATATATTGTACTGTGTCAGCCAGAGGTATAGCCTCAGGCAAGTTAGCCAACTGCTTGGGGCCCCTGAGTTTTAAGTCTATGAAAATATTCAAATCTCAAAGTGCAGAACTTCCCTAAAACCTCAGATGGGGTCCTTAAAGGGGTGACATGTCACTAGCTAATTATTGCACTTTTCAAAATGAAGAGAACTTGTATCTGGAAGCCAAAAAGAAAGAGAAAACAAGAAGAAGAGGAAAAGAGAAAGCAGAACTATGGCAAGTGGAGGAAAGAATCTAATAGCAAAATAATTCTTGTATGATATCTATAGGCTAAGTCATTAAATAACGTTATGCTAGGCCAACATCACTTTGTCAGGCAAGCAGCTAGCTAAGAGTTGGTGCTTGGTTTGGAGCAAATAATGTTAAATATTTAGCTAGCTTTATGGGTAAAATGTATCATTTTGCTCAAATTGTCTTAATAGCTTGGTCCTTTAAAGTATATACAGAGAATAAACGCCAACATTTTGCCAAAGGTGTTCTGTTTTAGCCTGTGATATAACTCTACTGTATATGCCTACAGTTTAGATTAGGTCAATGATTATTTTGTTCTGACATCTTGGTATTGCCACTTGTATAATCCCTGATTAGAGACAGATTGAAATACACAGGAAGGGCCCCTTGCATTAAGGCAGGAAACCACACAAAAGTACAAAAAAAAAAACACAGAACACAAAAGACTGCGTCGTGATACAAATCACATACTGATGCTTTCTATGATCAGCAAATCTAAACTACAAAAAACAAGAATTTTAAATATGTATTTCTAATAGCAGAAACCATCCCTGGCTCCACTACGCATTAGTCAACTTTCCTGCCAATTCTAAACATCTTGTGATTTAAATGAGTATTGCTATAGCAGGGAAATAACTAAACTCTTCAGGATTAAACTGCACTGACTCTGTGCCAGATTCCTCACAGAACATTTATTCACGTAAGGAAGGTATGAAACATGTGGCTCTACCTGTACAGAATTGAGTCTGCAGTATCCGTTCAGAGGAAAGCGAATAACATGAGTAGGGTCCTGGTTCCAGCCGGCATTGACCGAATTGCACATGACGTCGCCTGTCTCGGGGAAGATCTCCTCGATGAGAGCTTTGTCTCCACTCAGGGCGATCCTCTCGCCGAGGTCAGGGGTCACGCGCACCACCAGGCATTCGCAGGGCTGAGCTCCCCGCCGCTGCTCTCGCTCCTGCTTCCAGCGCTCCAGCTCCTTCACCATTGGGCTCAGCTGGTAATAACGTGCCTCCTCGTACAGCAGCTGGAACTCCTACACAACCCACAGAACAGGAACCAGATTTCAGCATGGATACAGACAATGTACAGTCATGTGTATGGATGAAGGAATGTATGCTAACATCAGGAAGGAGTTTGTAATAGCAAATATATGGAGGTGCTGCTCTAGCCAAGAGTTCTCTTACATCATGTTCCGATCTTTTCCAATCATTTGTTCATTTTAGATTAGCCTACATATCAACTAGTTAACCATGCTAGCTAATTAGATAAGGTTAGCTAACTTGGGCAGTGTCACATGCTAACACAACATAGCTTGTAGATTAGCCAGAGACTAAAATTTATTTCAGAAGATCTCATTGTAATGGCCACTTGGAGTCAAACCACATGTTCTAAAGGAAAACAGTAAATAGTTTAGAAAATGTTAGCATCTTCATTAAGGTCAAGATTAAGATAACTTGCTTAGTCAGATTCATTTGACCAGAGGTGGTTTGTTAAAATAATTTGGCATTTGTGATTAGGATGGAATAAATATCTGTGGATTTTACCTGTATTACCAGGCAGAATTTATACGTTATAACATCAGTGTTACGTGACACATGCTACACACAACAGTAAAACCGCACATGGCTTTGTCCGTGCATTTACTTATATAGTTTCTTTTAGTTACAATACCACGAGGTTCAATCTGAACAGAGGTATTATTAAAGAAGGAGCTCTGTGTGTGTAAATATGACCAAGATTACTGAGTGCAATTTCTTTTGTTATTAATATCTGAACCATAGTTTTAATTCTTCCTAATTTTATACAATATTTATATTTTATTCCAGTGTTGCACAATATCTTGCACAATATAGCACAAATAACACAAGTCTATACGGATTCTGTGTAGGATTGTGTTAAATTTGACCATGAGAATAAACCTGAGAAGGATCCTGGTCCCAGTCAGTGCTGTCTGACCTACACATGGCATCTTAGCCAGAAGCTACTGGCTAGAAAACCACAGGTTCATCACTGAAGAATCAAAATGATAGCACGTGAAATCAATGGTTTTATTATCACTACTCAAAACAGCAGCTATATACTTTTCTAACTTCCAGAACCATGTAGGTCTGTAAAATTGCTCATACTGTGGTATACACACACACACACACACACACACACACACTCTGGTTTGGAAGCACAGATTGGCTGTATTGTCCTTAGGGTCTTAGTGCCCTGAAGCCACTTCACCCCAGCCCTTTTACCCCTACCATTTTCCACCAGACCAGATGGCACTGCCACAGCACTAAAACAACATAGATGAAAACTCACTCGCTTAACAATAGACAGATAAATTTCTTACGAATATGAGAGAAATAAAAAACTGATACAAGCAAGCTAACAGATGTCTGGTTGTAGAAAGTCAACAGGACTGAATGCAAATATCCTTATTAAGACCTTTTACCACTCTACTACTACTACTAAACTACTACTAGAGCTATTACAACTCTAAACTTCTTGACTGACTGACATGCTCACTGAGGTTGCCAGATCTGTGGTTTCCCCACTGAATTGGGCTACCTTGGACTTGAGTAATTATAGCATTAGTGTTTTGAAAAGCCAAAGGAGTTCACTTTATTTTTAATGCATAGAGTATGCACAGACAAATATGTGGTTGTGATTATATTTAAAATTGAAATATTGAAATAACAGGTAAAATAATGTGTTAGTAACAGTGTAAGGTATTATAATTATAAGACATCTGTATGGTTGTATGGTACAGTATGGTTGTGCTTGTTGTGTGTTAGTGAACTGCTTACTCATTCTCATAGATGTTATTTATTTATGATATGAGCGTAAAATTGGGGAATACCCACTGGATGTTTCTAAGGCTGAATTCAGCCAAAAAAGCCATATATTGACACCTCTGCTTTAAGAAACCATTAAAAAACATTTTTATATATACACCATTTCATCTTACAGAGATCTGCAATGATGATGTTGGGTAAGGAGCCAGTTTATTGAAGTGGTAGAAACGGTCAGTCTGCATGATGTCGTCTAAAACTCATGCTAGCTAAGTGTGATTTTCTCACACAGTGAATATCAGGATTTGATCAAGTTGTTGGACAGCGAAACAGACATAAGCCTAATAAATTCAGTTTGTGATCAGATACCGGGTGTGAAAATGTCTGCAGTGTTCCTGCGCCACAGCCAGAAAGAAATCTTTAAACGAACTTTTCTTCTTTTTCACTTTTGGGGGTAACCGGATTTTAAAATGCTAGAACTTTGCTTGTGGTCGAGACACATGCAAAAGGGCGTTATTTAGTAAGTATTTGAAAAATTTGACGATGTGAAGGGTTTTCCAACATCACCACACAAAATATATATGAAATAATATGAAACCATTTTAGGAGATTGATGTTTAGAAAAAGCACATGGTTTAGTGCTACTTCACTGTATAACTCTAAACTGTATCAACTATACAATGTTATTTTGTAAATAATATATATTTGGCATGATTTTTGGACTCTAACATTTGGAATGAGACTTTTTGACCATTGGAGTGGTTTTGGTCTAGTTTAATAATGTCCATTTGACTGCTGAATACCTGGCAACCCTTAACACTCACACTAATACTGAGGCAGGCAACACAACTGAAGGTAGGTAACAGTCAGAAATTCTCTCGTCCTCTCTCTCTCTCTCTCACCCTCTCTGTCCCTCTGCCATTAAGCACTGTGATCTTTCTCCAGTTGAGATGCTTGTGTAACACCGATCTCTTCCCTCCCCGCATCTCCAAAAAGTTAACTCTTCATCTTCACCTTGTATGAACTACTCGTTGTCCTGCAGGCTATGCCACAGTGAACAATACTACCCAGCGTCTAAGACTCCATACTTTCAGTATGCAAACAAAAAGAAGCTGCTTTTGCTTGCCCCTCGCCCCACCCCGTCTGCCTCTTTCTTTCTCTTTCTCTCCGTCAGCATGCATGCTAAGACTTCAGGCCTGGAGGCTTGGGGTAATTCAAAGGGAAATATAAGTCTTAAGGTGCTATTCATCCTCGGTCTGTAGTGAGGGTTAGATATGTCGAGACTTCTACAAGGCAACATTCTGAAAACCTAATCCAGTAAATACGGAGAACTATAAAGGCAGACTACTCAATAGCTCCTCGTGATAGCTTCAGCGCTTTGAAGCTGGTACTAGACAAAGAAATTGATAAAAGCACAGTGAATTGCATTTCCATTAGCAGAAATAGTCAGAATTGTGTTTGACACTTTACAAAATTCCCCTCAGGGGACAAGCGACTATGTATATATCTGAAGTAACAAGTTAGTCAGACTGGGAATGAATTACAGCTTTCACTGTTGTAAATTTGCAAACATTTTCAAAGAGCGAATGAGTTGATGAGCGAGTCAGCGCCATTTGGATATGCTATGAAGACAACCAGATTGATCTTGTGAACCCAGTGTGTCAGAGTCACGTCCCTGGCACAATTAAAGCCCTACAGCATTTCGATGGGGCTGCAAATGATGATCAATTCAGTCAGTCGCCGCTATTTGCATATTTCCCAGCTTGCAAAGGGTGAAGAGTGTGATGGCTGAACTGTGAGGCTTGACTGTAATGAGATGTAATGATTTGAGCTGTAGCTGCTGTCTATGCATCTTTTCACTATTCCACAGCATCCTGTGAAATCCAGAAGGAGCTGGGGGTTGTGGAGGAGATTAGTCTTAATGATGAGGATATGTTCTATTGGTTGAACTGCAACTCAGGGAAGGACAAAACGTTTTTTTGAAAGAGCTGCTGAAATTTCAGTACACAATTCTGTCGTCGGATTCATGTTGTTTACTAGATGCTATGCTGGACCGAAAGCTTCCCTGGCCAGGTAACTGTAACCCATCCAAAATCATTAATGTAGATTAATGTTTTTCAAAAGCTTGGAACAACTCTACACTTTCACCCTTATTACAAATGCCACAATCGAATAAGGATGAATATTCATGAATATGCACATTGGAAATGCCGCATCCTTTCAATTCAAATAGCTAACGGCAGCAAACAGTTAGTAAATTAGCCTGTATTTCTCCCAGGTAGACACTTGTGAGATTTCCGTATCTGCATCCTGATTAATCATATCATTAGTAATATATTTAGCAGTAGTCAACCCTTTCTAAATATACAGTAGCACAACACCTAGCTAACTAGCATTCTCTAAGCTAGTAAACTAGCTTGTCACATACAGACGCGAGTGAGTTTGCAGCATCAGATTCTAGTTTGTCTTTTTCTCAGAATTATGTTTACCAGTAGCTAAATCTTAAAATATACCAAACAAAGCTATTTGTTAAACTACTAACATTAGTTTACTTGGATAACCAACAGTAGTTTGCAGTAGTTTTACCTATACCATAACAATAAAGGCTACTTTGTTAATCACTAATATTAGCTACAGTATCTAGCTAACCTAGCACACAGCTAATGTGACTAATACATAGTTTCAGAATACCACAATATTACATTACAGTATAAAATATTCAGAAAGTCTGTTTTAAATGGAAAAACGTGACCTTTCCGGAATACCAATCTGTATAATCGTGTAGAAATCTAATCTCTGGATGCAGATGTACTTTAATCAGTTGTATCCTTAGCACACTTCACATCATGACAAATGCAATTCTGTAAATTAAAATACATTTAGCTCCATTTTTATTTAGGTAGAACCTACGATTTTAGACATTTTCCTTATAAGAATGCCAAATAGATTATAAAGTATTTGTATGAGCTGCAGTATTGTAATACATGTGACCAGCTGTACATATATTCCAGGTGACCACTGTTTACCAATTTTTATTTAATTTATTTAATTTTATAATGTATTATAATTTTTTAAAAATATTATTATTATTATTATTATTATTATTATTATTATTATTATTATTACTATTATTATTATTTTATGTAATTATATTATTAAATAAAATTTAATTTCATTAAATTTTTTTTGGACAGGTTGACTGACTAATATTTTACTATTTACACTGAACATCTTGCTGTTGTATTTTCTTGATTTTAAATAAATAAAAAAAATAAAAATCTTCGAAACAGTGAAATGATTGTGCATTATGTTTTAGTTCTTGGGGAACAAATGTACCTTGAAGTCTTCAGGAAGGAGCAGTTTGCTGGTGCGGAGGTAGCTGAGAATATAACGGAAAATCTCCCCGTCCCGGTCAATAAAGTAGTGCTGTTTCAGACTGTCCAACACGATCGGCTCCGTGCCGTTAAACAGCCGACTGATTCTGACGAGGGCAGATAAACAAACAGATCATGAATTCAGCCCTCATGCAGAGGCTGACTAATAATCACAATCCTTTACCACATCTGGAGCAATATGCCAGTTTGAAATGCAGTGAGAATAATGCAGTTTTATTGTTTAACCTGGTTTGAAGAATGAGGTCGAACATTTGGTTTCATGTCTTATGCTATTTCTGCTCTTGTGTTAAATCAACTTAAATCTTGTCATTGCAAAGATGTTCCCATTTCATTTCATGTTCTCTCTCTCTCTCTCTCTCTCTCTCTCTCTCTCTCTCTCTCTCTCTCTCTCTCCCTCCCATTCTGGAAACTGATGCAAAACACTTAATAAGAAAACCAATTCCCCCTTTTGTGCCTGCGGTGCTTCTTTTCTCATATGGTCTTGCAGTTCCCCCAGTTAGAATTTCACCATATAGCTTCAGGCAATCTTAGTTTTTCATCTCCGTTTCTTTTTCTTTTTTTTTTTTCTCTAAAAAGCAATTAAAATGCTGCCTGCCCCCCCCCTTCCCCTACGCTGCTCTCCTCCTCCTCCCTGTCTCTCTATCTACATTATTAAATCAGAGAAGGCCATGGCATGTGTTAAGCTGAGCAGATGTGAGGGAGTGCTCTCCTCTCGCTCTCCTTGTACTCTTCTTTTTCTAACAGGTGGTGCTCCTTTCCACCCGCCTCTCATGGGGGAGTGAATTATCAGCAGGACCTCTGAGGATTGAGGTTGAGATGCAGCAAGTAGGAATTTCAAAGCACCACAAGTGGGAACATTGCTCCTTTTCATTGGTCTGATTAACACAGACTTCCGGGTTTTAATCACAGTTCAAAAAAATAATATATGGACAATATCTGAATCACTGCAGCGTCTGTTTCCTTGCGATCACCGAGATGCACCACAGCTGTGATGTGGCATCAGATTTCCTCTCAAGCAGGATTATGTTCAGTACACTTTCCTCCATTTTTTTTTTTATTTGTGTACACATGACATAGCTTTGACATCATTAAACACACATCAACTTTTCTACGGAATAGTGATTTTTGTCTGGGTGAGTTCAGCATTTCTGCTAATAGCTCTGTTAGTCAGAGGGAGGGCAGATACCGAGACAAATATACTGAGGATGCGAATGAGGGGGTGGAATTTCAGAGAAGCATTTCTGATCCTCCTGCACAGCACTGCTGCTTGTGTTTACAGCAAAACTGCAGTGGACCATGAGGTCCTCACCTGACAAAGCTGAGTCTCACCTGTTCAAATCTACTCCAAATTTCAAACCCCAAATATAATCTTGCAACCACATATATAAAATCCTGTTGGAAGAGCTCTTAAATTTTGCTTATTTGTCATTAAGTAAACATTCATTGTGCTTAATGTCAGTGCTGCAGTCATTAAAGGAACACAAGCGGTTTACAACTCAATCTCTATCCAGCACATCTGTGGTCTATATGTGATTACCACCAACAAGAATTTCAACATGTTCCCTTGCAATGAGAAAATGAGAAAAAGAACCAAAGTAAACCTGTTTTCTTAAAACTCATTTATAATACAGTATGTCTGTAGAATGTTTTCATGAATTCTTACTCATTTATTTTTTTTTTTTTGCAAATTACATTTAATTATGTATAACGCATCCAATCAGACGAATGTTCATTCATTCATTCATTCATTCATTCATTCATCTTCAGTTAGCACTTTATCCTGCTCAGGGTCACAGTGGATGTGTGTGTGATGCGGAAGTACACCCTGGATGTGTCACCCGTCCATGGCAGGGCATGCAGCACGCACATTTCGGGCCAGATTACATTAGCAATCCACCTACTAGCTTGTTTTTGGGAGGTGGGAGGAAACCTGGGAACCATGAGGAAGCCCATGTGGGCAGGACCCAAGCTCAAGCTCAGGATCAATCTGGGGATCCTGGAGCTGTGAGGTGGCAATGATACCTGCTCCAACAGGACAGGAAGATGTGTTGAAATTCATGTTAGTCTTACACACACATATTAGATGCAGTAAATAGAGATTAGGTCGAAAACCGCCGGAGTACCCCTTTAAGAACCAAAAAGTTCTTCAAATTTATTTGTAACCAATCACTTAAAAAGCATTCAAAATGTATCTGCATAGGCAGTCCATGACATCCGGCGCATCACGTTCTCTCTGAGTTTACACTCACTTCCATCATAGAATATAAAAGCATCCTACCTTGAGTCTGGGTACTTTGTGAGTGTAGCAAGGCTGCTGGTGTACATGTGTCCTCCTACATCGATGTGGACGGGGGCGTTGGCTTTAGTCAGCTGAGCAGGAAGAGGGATGCCCTGCGCAGCCAGAGGAGACACTGGAGAGCGGGTCAAAGAGAGGCGAGACATGCTTCTTCCCTCCTGCGGATCAGCACACACAGCACACTCTCAGCAGAGCACACAGCACACCACACACACCTGCAGCACTGCTGCTCCGAGTCAGTCCTCTCCCTCCTGAATCCCTGAGCATAAATGCATGCTCCAGGCCTGTCAACACCTATGAGATCACTCTTACATCCACTTCGCTCCACATTTTGCTCAAGAATTAGTAGCACACCTCTAATTAAGAGAATTTGCATTGCGTTTTTTTTTTTTTTCGCCCCCAGAACCGGAGGGGAGGAAAGGATGAGGCTTATTAACGAGCATGAGAGAGGGAGAGAGACAGAGAGGGATAGATTGTACTGTAGGTGTCTACCTTCAGGGAACACTGAGAAAGTGTAAACTCCTAATTAAAGGTAGTGGGAGTGAGTGTGAGACATGAAAGGTTTGATGACATCCAGCGGTTTGGTTTGGAGCCTAATAAATCAGCATCTTCAGGTGACATGGAAAAGCAGGTATTAAAGAAAACTCATATAATATTCAGAGATTAAGAATCAAAACGTTAAATTAAGGCGCACTTTCCTACTGGCTTGGAAGCTCTTTTACATTACTCAGTGCGGTGCTGGTCAGGATTTAATAAAGTTTAAACAATGTTATTTTTGAAGGCAGAGAGTTTGAGAAGTAGTATTTAACAAACAGATGGATAGATCAGGATTGAGTCAGAGAGAAAATAATTTGGGATGCACCAATCCAGTACTGAGTAGCAGTTTTGGGGCTGATACCAGCCTGAAACTCTGGATCAGATGTATTTGATTAAATGTTGACTAACTCAATACAGATGTTGCATTGAACACAGGAAACAAACCACTTTAAAGCTCGTCTCCATCACGCCTCTGATGTTCGACATCACAAAATTGGATCAGTATCAGAAACCAGCCTGTGCTCACAACTCGGATATCGTTATGGTATTGAAAACGTGTGATCAGTGCCATCCTACAAATAATAATAATACAAATAGCTGTTCAGCTGGAAGCGAATCAGCATTAGAGTGAACACTGTAGGTCTTCATTAAAACACAGCGTGAGTTCAGTACAGTAGATGTTCATTCAACATGGCTGATTTGGTTTTCTGCCTTTAAATGACAGAAACACATCTGTCATTTACAGTTGCACCCTTTCACAAATCCAAACTACCATTGTGGAGATAAAAATGCTGTTACATGAGCCGCTTGAAAATGTTAAGCAGATGGTTAAAGACTGCTTTGCTCGGGGCACAATACGTGAGGCGAACTGTCTTCGTTCGTTTTCATCTGGGGTTTGAGCTTCAGTAACAAACACAAACATGGGAGGATTGGGATCTGAAAGATCTGGACAGCTCACCTCAAAGGCGTCAGCGGGAACGCTGGGTCAGAGGTAAAGCAGGTTAGTCTGAGAGGCAGAGTGAACTCTGCAGTATGGGTTAACACTGTATTCGAGAACACAACACTACACATTCACACACTCTAAACAATGAAAGTGGGGGTTCTTTTAGGAACTACTCAAAGAACCTTTCAAAGATCTTCCAGGAACCTTTTTTCCCCTTACACTGTGGTTAAAGCAGTGATTAAAAACATGGCTGTTTATAATTTTATATTATATGTTACCAGATATTGAGGTGAACTCCAGTTCTGCTAGACAGCAAATCAAAAGGTGAATGAATGAATGAGTGAATGAATGAATGAATGGTTCAGTATTCTGTACTATACTATTTAAGCCTGAAATACTTTCAAAACCACAGATCACAGTACTGACAGTACTGGAATATGAACTATTTCAAAATGCGGATTAGGGAACATACCTTTTGACACATTAGTCTGTATAGTAGGCTAGTTCTCCTTCTCTCCTTCAGGTTAAAATTTGTGAACGAACTCTGTCGCACTTCCTGTAATCCCGTCGCTCAAGTCACAAACACATCACTACTCAGTGTATCAGTGCACTATTTAAACTATGAAGTAAAGGCACATCCACCCTATGTAGTGCACTATATGTCCGGTACTGAGCTGCATTTGGGATGCGGCCAGAGTAGCTCCTGAGCACGACACGGTTCTGACACATTAAAAATATGGCTTTATGTGTTTATAAATATATAGATTAAAAAAGTACTATAAAGATTACCGTTTCAAACATTTTAGGATGTCCGATGCAATCTGATCAGGAACTCTGATCTCCCTCTCTCTGTGTGTGTGTGTGTGTGTGTGTGTGTGTGTGTGTGTGAGTGTGTGAGTGAGAGAGAGAGAGAGAGAGAGAGAGAGATCTATTCCTTTAGGAATAACTTTCGGAAAATGTTCGATACTCCCGGATTTCAGCCGATTCGGTTCTTCGTACAGAATTGACACGCCGAATTCCGCAAAACGTTTAAATCCGAAAAAAAGCAGCTCTGCGCGCACATCAGCGGTGTGTGTGTGTGTGTGTGTGTGTGTGTGTGTGAGGTCGCTGTGGCTTTAAAACTCGGTTAACACAGAGAGGAGATACAGAGAGTTTCCACAAAAAGCAGCTCCATGGGGAGAGAAGCGCGTGCTTACCTTGGAAGTCATGGCTCAGTCGGCGTCGCTCTCTTTAAAACATCAGATCGATCGTGTCTTTGCCTCTTTTTTCTTTTCTTCTTTTTTTTTGGCTTTACGGTTCCGTTTGTGGTAGGAGTGTGAGACAGGAAGAGAGTGCGCTGAAGCCAGAGATCCTTCCCGAATAACAGTGGAGGAGAGCTGAGCAGGAATTCTGGCTCGGGGCTCTGAAAACGGCCCCGGGGGGAAAAGGATTAGGGCTCCAATCAGCTGCGCTCTGCCCGCCTCACCACATTAACATCTCATCCTGCTGCGCACATGTGCACGCGCGCTTTCATTCTTTAGGCTCACATTCATTTCAATTTATTCTCATTTCTGTCCCAGCAAACAGTGTGCGCGCGCGCAATGTTGGCGCAAAATCCTGTGTGTGTGAGAGAGACACACATAACGGTTTAGATGGTTACCTACAATGTCACCTGAGATGGTTATTTAGAGTAGATTAGTGTAGTTGATGATGG
The DNA here is from genome assembly GCA_037577455.1 of Pangasius macronema. Classification (NCBI taxonomy): domain Eukaryota; kingdom Metazoa; phylum Chordata; class Actinopteri; order Siluriformes; family Pangasiidae; genus Pangasius; species Pangasius macronema. The sequence goes on along the minus strand of CM074951.1, from coordinate 20,885,009 downwards.
TAAAAGAGCACCATGAGGAAGGCTGATGATGATGATGATGATGATGATGGATCTATTCTAAATTAAGCTAAAATTATTTTTCTGTCTATAAATGACAGCCTGGCCCTTATCTCTGCATCTCTGCTGCGTTTTGTCTCTGTCTCTCCTGTTGTGTCCGTGCAGACCGGAGTGACGCGGATCGGCGCGCGCCGCACGACAGAGCACAAAGCGCTTCCGGCCACGCGCGCCATTTCAATTACAGCGCGCGGCTGGATGGACGCGACCGACTTTAATGGCATGTGTTCGGGAAGAGAGAGAGAGAGAGAGAGAGAGAGAGAGAGAGGTTTATCCCGAGGGAGACAGACACGTCCACCCCGAACTGCAGGTTCAGCCCGCAGATTTTACACTACACAGAAGGCGAAAGTGTGCTTTGACAGGACGCGCGCGCACTTTGAACTCAACTCTTTAACCTTCGTGTTAACGATTTCCTCCAGAGCGGCTGAGTGGCGCCTTCCAGCGACCACAACACAGCCTGTTCATGCGAAAAGCATGAAGCACAAAGTCATCAGATTACAATATCTGAAATGTTCGGCCAGTATACAAATCTATACACACACACACTCCTGGGCAAAGAAATGGCCCAAAATGGCAAGAATATTAAACTTTTAATGGTTTTAATAACAAATCACTGGTCAGAAAATGAGCAAGAATGAAGCAAATGCACTCCTGAGAGCTCCTGCGCTCGTTCACTTCTGCTGCACTGAACTGTTTGGGGAAAAAGGCTAGAAACAGGGAGATTCACTTAGTGAAATCATAATAATGATTATTACATGTTTTATGTAATATTCAAACTAACACGTGTCTGGGTGTGCAAAATTTTCCAAAAATATTTTCAGTGATTTTTTTTTTTTTTTGATTATTTGTTTATCTGCCACACCTGATGCAGCTCATCAAGGGCCTGATAACAAGCTGATAAAGGAAGCACGACTGATAGAGCAGGGAGAGAGCTACAGTCTCTGTTTAATTCATGCTCATTTCCAATGATCTGTTATTGAGACCACTAAAAGCTTCATATTTTGGTCCTTTTTTCCCAGCCCAGGAGTGTGTGATCTTCAGTAAGCACTTTCTCCTGCTCAGGGTGGATCCTGATCCTATCGCGGGAAGACTGGGCGCGAGCAACTGTTCTTAGTGCAGGCTCTCACATCACACACACACACACACACACACACTCGTTAAGGGCAATTTAATGTAGCTAATCAACCTAGTGGGCGGAAACCGGAAACACGAGGATAACATGCAATCTTTCAGACAGATAGTAACCCGAGCACAGGACCGAACCGCACACCCTGCAGCTGTAAGACAGCAGTGCTACCCACTGAGCCGCCGTGTAGCTGCAGCCCGACTCTGTACATCCGCCTTAACTGAAGAAAAAAATACCACTGAAATGAAAAGATTTCCATATAAGGGAATGTGCACTTATTACGTCATCATTATAGTCAGCTGTCTGTGCACTTTGATAACATTCTAGAACGATATCTTGTACAACGGCGCTTGTCTGGGTCACGTGACATGGCCGATTGATTTATGGAGCACTGTGTGCCGAGATGTCTGTCAGTGCGATTTATTGCATGGAATAATTTTGCAGGAAAGATTGGCCTAGAAATTTTGGATTTGGAAATGGATTTCCATTTCCATTTGGAGCTGACTTGGACCAAAGGGTGTCAGAGTTGAACAGTTTAACCCCTGCATGTGTTCAGAAACTTATAGACTTGCAAATACTCGTCCATTTCGCACTCCCCAGACAAAACATACAGAAAGTGCAACACTTTGCATTTGCATTCAAAATTAGGCTATGTTTCAAATTATTTGGACTAAACGATATTGCCAACTGATGCCTTTTTTCTTCCTCGCCGTTGGCTGAAATTAGTTTCCCTCGTCAGAGCAAAGCAGCAGGAAGACAAGATATTTTTGCTCAATTAAAGCAGCAAGCCCGGAGTTAGTTCAATTACTTGAGGCAGGAGGAAGATGTAAATTTAAAGATTTAAATAGCTTAGGATGTCGCCTCGAGCGCCCGCACTTAATTTCCTTCATTTACGGGGGATGTGAGAAAGAGATGGGAATAAACTGGTTATCCAAATGATGTGCATCCCAGTAACATAGCCTCTGTGTGGAGAGAACACTATCTATCGCCCCATGTTGCAGCTCCCATTCAAGTTCATGGAAATTGCCTGGAGGGAAGAAAAAAAAAAACAACAACAACAAAAAAAAAAAAGCAGCATCTCTCTTTGCTGAGATTTTGGAACAGCATAACTGTTTTAAGAGATCTGTGTAAACCTGTATGAAAACTAGGTTACATATACACACACGTTACATATATATATATATATATATATATATATATATATATCTATATATATATATATAAAAGCATTTAAAAATATGGTCTAAATATTGGTTCATTATTGCAACATAAGTAATTGTAACAAGTAATCCTTATTTCATTATTTTATCTGTAAATGCGTTTTTATATACAGTACGATTTCAGGAACGAAATGTGTCCCATTAACAAAGTAAATATTATCTGTTTAGTATCATATTAATGATCACTTTTTTTTTAAAGTGCCCTCCGACACCTTCACGCCACAGAGGCGCCATCTGCTGGATGTTAGCAGTATTACACCTCTACACATCATTATCGTTATATCTCCGGCTCACGTGAATCTGCACCTGTTCCGGAAGTACCACTGCCTGGCCAGAGTGACCCCGGAAATACACACGTGCGCATAGTGAAATATGATATCTTGTAATATCAGTTATCAAAACTTCAGTTTACACTTTACAATGATAATGTGCTCATTAACTTACCTGAATATAGCTTTCACAGAGTGTTTGCTTAGTATAATCAACTGATCATTTTAGATGTAAATACAACTTACACCTTAACACATTATTCATGCTAAATTAATGCTCTCTGAAATTGGACAGGTGTATATTATAAATAGATCACCTGGACTTTTTCCATTCGTTTCTCACAGAACTGCCCCTCACTGGATGGTTTTTGTTTTTTGCACCATTCTGTGTAAACTCTAGAGACTGCTGTGCATGAAAATCAGGAGATCAGGAGTTTCTGAAATACTCCATCTGGCACCAACAATGGCACAGTCAGTCACTGAGAGACCCTTTCCCCCATTCTGATGTCTGATGTGAACACTAACTGAAGCTCTTGACCTGTTAACTGCATGACTTCATGAACTGCACTGCTGCCACATGATTGGCTGATTGGATAACTGCATGATTGAGTAGGTGTACAGGTGTTCCTAATAAAATGGTTGTTCAGTGTATATGGTCTGTTAAATAGACACTTCAACAGTGTCTTGTCAGTCCAAGTTTCTGCTCCTTTCCAGTTCCCTGTACAGTTGGGTCAAATCACCAGAATCCTACCCTCCTTATTCACCAGTCTGAGGTTTGTTATGTGATTCTTCAGATAGATTAATGACCCGCTGGGTTAGTTGTGGTGTTTAACTACAAACACCAGGCAGACAGGATTCTAAGAAACAGAACAGTTGTGCATTTCTTTGTTCTGTAACCTTCATGACAAATAGCAGCTGATTTGATGTGCCCTTTGAGTGGCGCAATCTTAGATGTCAGAGCCCGAGGCTGTCCCTCAGAGAGAGAGAGAGAGAGAGAGAGAGAGAGAGAGAGAGAGAGAGAGAGAGAGGGAGGGGTAATAAGAGGGGTGTGGGGTGAAAGTGCCCTGATTGCCCGAGGCAAGGGGAGAGGGGACAGGCTTATTGTAGCACGAGAGGGGGAGGGAGCGAAGCAGATCACTGCTGATGTAGAGAAACAACAATAACTTTACAAAAGAGGCTTTCACATACATTCTTAATTATAAAAATATACAGTTTTACGTTGGAATCATATTATGCAGTTGACCTTAAAGCATATTATTCTTGGAGTTTAAAAATGACTACAGGTCATAAATAATATTAAAACACTGAACATTTACAATGCAGTTCCACTGTACATGTGATATAAGACCCATGAATCAAACACAATCTATAACAGGAGTCAAACAAATCTGTTGTATTACACCACATTAAACCAGTTTATTTGGTTAAAATTTGGTAATCCACCTCCCCAAATTATTTAAATAATCTAATCTGAATACATCATCAAGAGTAAAAAAGGCAATGGCACATAGATATACATTCGACTTGAAAATTAAGATGCTGTCATTACTTTGTGAGGTTCATACTTTTTTTTTTATACATTATTATACGTCTTCCTTTAAACTCATACATTCCCAACAAGTAAAAATGTGGATATGTGCTGACCGGCAGTATGCTGTAAGGCTAAAGGCATGCTACACTGTGTTTTATGGTTCTGTACAGAACACCAAATCACATCAGACATCCACATCATAGACTTCAAACATCATCATTCATCAATAGCCCAATAACAGTGTGTGTTTAAGCTACTGGTGGCATCATGACACAAAAACTGTGCACGTGAGAAATGGTCAAGACAACAAATTAAAGAATTAAACACAATGAACGAGTTCTGCACTGTATTGAAATACCATGCAAACCTGGAAAAGAACAATGTATAAATAATTAATACTTCATTTAGATCTTAAAAATAGTATAGATTAATCCATAAAGATACCACAGCACTGTTGAGTTCTCAGTTCTGATTGGTCAGAAGGTGTTGATTAGTTTTCTATAACAGAAGCTCTATTAATCACAGGTTAATTAATGCATTCCTTCTAATATGTTTCCATAGTAACAACTCAATCACAAGACCTTTTATTGTAGATGCTCACATGATTTAAGCCTAAATAAACAGTCAGGCTTGTGTAACATTGATTCATCCCTGTGTGTAATTTACCATTTACCAGTTTACCAAAAAAAAAACCCAAAAAAACCAAAAGAAAAACCCATACACAATTTATTCGTCCAAAACCATCTAAAAATGTCAGGAAAATGAGCATTTCTGCCATTTCAGGTTTATGGAAAGTAGGGTCAGCTGTGAAACATCAGCTAGATGGTGGATTTTTAAGAGATTCCGCAGTAAACAGTAAAAAAAACAACAACAGTACATTACTGATATATTCCTTTTACAAAGCAGTTATGTTTTGTCCACATGGTCGATATTTTCGCTGTTGATTTTCTGCTGCTCAAAGTGTGTGAACGTGTCTGAATGCTGACTGCGCATGAGAGCAAACGAAGCGGATGTGATCACTTTCTAATGATCATGACCATTAATAAGTGTTAGATGTGGCACTTTGTTGTAGGTCGATTTAATATTCTTAGTTCAAAAACTTTTTTCATCCTTTTTTCTCTTGTGGCCAAGAATCAAAAGCACTCTTTTTTTTTTTGTAGTGCCATGCCTAATAAATATAGTTAAATGGTGTTAAGTATATACTTGTATAATGTTAGCTAAGCTGAACATACATTGATAGATTTTATTCATCACACCTCCCAGTCGATTTTATTTCCCATTAATGAGATGCAAACTTTCTACATTTCCCTTTAAGCCTAGTATAGTGCATGTGAGTTAGGGAGAAGGGGGCAAGGCATCTAGGCAGAGTCAGTTAATACTGAGGGTTCGAATTGTCTGCACAAATCATTTCAGGTTCATGTGTCCAATGGCTCATCTGCTGTTTTACTGTGGAGAAAAACTGCTCTTTTTGGCATATTTTTGTGTTATAACTGGTACTAATGTTCCCCCATGATAAAATGCAGAGCTTCTCAGCAAAATGTGTAAAGGTTGGCAGGTCTGGTGATATAATCTAATGGGAGTAAACGTCACTGGACATCGTGGCAGTGTGGAGATGATTAAATCATTATATCACACAAGCCTATTAATTAAAAACAAATATTTTTAAAAAGTGTTGTTATTTAACAACAAAAAATATATAAATGTCGCTCCTTTTTGAAAGGTGACGTTTCTTGAACGTTTATGAAACACTTCAGTGTGAGTGCTCTGAGGTAAAGCTGTTCCATTATGTTTTCCATCATGCTAAAGTCTTCAGGCCAGTCGGCTTTGTGCTTAGCGATTTTTAGTTATATTGAGGTTTTATGTTTCTTATTAGCTTCAAGAGAGAGAAAAAGAGAGGCTAGGTTTATAGCCGTTTATAGCTGTTATAATGAAAGTGATAACAGCAACTAATCTGTTTCACAGACATTACACACTATATGGTATAAGAGGAATAAAACACTTTGGGATGTGCTGTTATAAAAAAAAAAAAAAAAGGGCACGTTAGGGCACATCACACCACCCAGTCCTAAATTGTTTTCCTATAACAGCACACCCCATCATATTTTATTCCTTCTTAATATCCCAGTTTATACCTTTTCGATGGATTGGCATTCCAGCCAGGGTGTATTTCCTGCCTCATTCCCAGTGTTCCCGGGACAGGTTCCGGATCCGCCGCGACCCTGATCAGGATAAAGCGCTTACTGAAAGTGAGTGACAGAGTGAGTGGTAATGTCTATGTTCATGAGATCTAAAAGAGTAGTTTAGAGTTGTGCACAAACCAGTTTGCCGAAGCCAGAATAAACAGACTGATGAATTACATTAAAAAGCTAAATTAAATGAAGAAAATAATGAATAATTAGACTGAAGTCAAACACAAACAAAGAGACCAACAGTTGAAAAGTTCTCAGTCTATACATTCACAAACTCCTCAGTGTAAATCTGAGAATGGCTTGGAATAGTTGAACATTAGATAATCCATATAGAAAAAGTCATAGGTTTTCTGCCTGTCATTTAAACTCAGCTGAGAAAAATACTCTTGTGTAATGTGTGAGGATGTCCTGGCTGCATTCGGGTTCCTGTCTTTAAAGCTGGGGAAAGTCAGGTTAGCAGGCGCTCCAATATGCCTAAGGAGGAAATTAGCTTCCTCTTCGAGTGTCTCAAACTTGCCAATGAAGTCGTAGTCTATGAGGCAGGGGCTACAGAGCTCCACCACACGCTCCCAGTGGATATCCATCCCCACAGGACGCTGAACATCGAGCAGGTACTGGATGAACTCTTTGAAGGTCACACCCTCTCCAGTGAGCAGGGCTGACCTCGATGCGTTAGCACGGTACTTGGCAATGATGGGCTTCCCAAACACTGGGTGATAGTACGAGTTCGGGCTCTCAAACTTGTCCCGAAAAGCTGAGACAAGCCTCTCGAAGGGCTCCCTCAGGAAGAGCACTTTGGTGTAGGTATTCAGGCGATGGGCAATTTGGTTGTGGTCGAAAGAGTCCAGTCGCTTTAGCTGGTTTGCATAATGCACCTGTTCACACAGGGAAGAATATAAACAGCAAAGACAGTAAAAAGGTGAACTACATTACAGTCATTGACATAAAGACCTAATTCAGTTTAATATTTTAGTAGAACTTTACATTAATGAAAACTAAACTTGAATTTGTGACTGTTGCCTAAGGATGTTCCCATAATGCACCTGTTCGTGTCGGAGCTCCCTTGTGGAGGACGCCTGGCCCTGCAGGACCATCAGCACACGCTTCCAGTTGGAGCAGCCCGCCTTGGGCACCTCACAGTACAGGAGCTTGTGTGTGTCCTCTACATAGATCCGGGACACCTGCGTGCGGCTTACAGTCCTCGTGAGGCTTCTGTATTTGGCACACACGTCTCTCATCAGCTTGCGGCGGGACTGCTGTATTTGGGTCAGCCTGTGGATGTGATTCAAAGCCTGGCCAGCAGGAGTGCTGCTGAGCTGCCGAAGCACGGATGAAGTCTTCAGAAGGAGCTTGCGATAGTTCTTGGTGATTTGAGGAGCAATGCCTTTGGGGTGAGTGACAGGAGACCGCTGATTCCAGAACCTTACTGGGTGAACATGACTGAGCTTTTGGCTGTCTTTTGTACTTGAGGTGTGTGTGTTATTGTCTAGACAATAAGGGCACTGGAAAGAAAATGAAGATTTAATTATAGATAAGCTATATAGTAGCGGAATACAGAAAATACAGTCACTGAAACAATCACTTATTGAATGTATCTAAGCCAGTTTGTTACCTCTATTTAAGCACGTGAATATCAGTTATTTATATGGCATTAATTGGGGAAGCAAAAAAACAAAAACAAAAAAAAACAACTGAATATGATTGATTTCAAAGCTCCTTTTTCTGTTTAAATGTAAATCCTTGACAAGCATTTTCTTTTTTTCTCATTTTTTTACGGCTGCAAATGACTGCTATTAAATGAAATTATTAATTTATTGCACTTTTGCTATATATGATTTCATTGAACACATTTCCCAAAGGTTAATCTAAGTTGAAATGCTGAGATATAGACAGGTGACAAATTAAAGGAAAAAGCAACATAAAGTGTCTTAATAAGGTGTAGGGCCATCACAAGTGACCGAAACTGCTTCAGAACACAAGTCTTTGGAACTGTACTGGAAGGATGAACACCACCAACAAAAGATATTCCCTCAGTTGGTGTTTTGATGATGGTGTTAGAGACTGTCTGACACATTACTCCCAAATCTCTCACCATTGTTCAACTGGGTTGCGATCTGGTGACTGTCAAGGCCATAACATATTATTCACATCATTTTAATCCTCATCAAACCAGTGAGCCCTCGTGCCCTGTGAAGGGGGGCGGGGTCATCCTGGAAGAAACCACTCCCATGAGGATAAAAATGCTTCATTATAGGATAACGGTGATCAATCAGAAAAACTTTGCATTGATTTGTAGTGACACCTCCAAGTGGATCCAAAGCATGCTGGCAAAATAAATAAATGCCCCATTACAGCATAAAAGAGCCGCCTTTTTTCCCCTCTTAAATTTGTCACCCACTGACTGAGATTATATTTGTTCAACCACAACCACAGTGTGGCGCTCCTGTGCAATTTATTAGGTCCTCTAGTTAATTTAGAACAAACAGGACACTTTTAACTGGGATGATGGGATTAGTACCTGAGATTTTATTCTAATGTGCAGAAAATGTGAACTTAATTTACTCACCAACTGCTGTTGTGGTAATATGAGCTTTCTGCCTACACAAGAAGAGAAACAGAGCAATGTTTTAATTTAGTATCTTTTCTCACAGTGACTAAACCACTCCAGCTTAAAGCAGTGAGGTGCATCTGAAGCCGCTGCTCTTAAAGAATACCAAATCTCTCAGAGAGAGAGAGAGAGAGAGAGAGAGAGAATGTAAACGAAACGCAGTTGAGGATCTCTGTGTCACTTCCTTTTCCCAAAGGAGATGGAGCAAGGCAGTGTACGGAAGAGAGAGGCACAGGGAGGCTGACTCCCACAGCCGGCACTAATGTTAATGCCACTGCTCACCAGCATCCAGATGGCAACTCAGCAGCATCAGGAACATCATTAACACCAAGGTTACTATATGCAAAACATAGGTGTGTGCAAGAAGAATAAGAAGTTATCATAAGCAAAAAAAAAAAAATATCCTAAAAAATGCCCCAGTCAGTATCATTCACTATAAATAATAGCAAAGTAAGCCCTATGAGAATGATGTACCTATTAGTTAGAGGCAATAAGGGATTTAAAAAAAAAATCATTTCTGCTGTTTAAGGTTCTGCAAGTGTGTCTAAAAATGTGATATCTCACTAGTGCCGAGTTTGCACATTATTGACAGCTGAGGCTTTTCTCCAGCTGCTCTCCAGCAGTGCCTGGCTCTCCATCGTGAAGCAGAGATTAGACCAGGACGTGAGTCACACTCAGACAGGCATGAGTTTGGACGAGGTGTCTGAGTGCCTTGACACCAGGCCTATAGTGCGCTGGAAATGTAATCTCTCCTCTCTGTCTCTCACACTCTCTTTATCTCTCTGTTCTGTGAACAAAAACATGTCCTGTTTTAATAAACATAGAAAAACAAAGAGGGACGCATACTCACCAGCCACTTTAATAACGCCTGCTCATTCACGCAAATTCATACAATCATGCTGATACAGGTCCACAGCTTCAGTTAATGTTCACATCAAACATCAGAATGGGTGAAAAATGTAATCTCATTGATGGTTGTTGGTGTCAGATGGGGAGGTTTGAGTATTCATGCACAGTCTCTAGAGTTTATACAGAAACAAAAACCATCCAGTGGGAAATGCCTTGTTGACGAGAGGTGAGAGGAGAATTGCCAGACTGATTCAATCTGACAGGAAAGTTACGGTAACTCAAATAACCACTCTTTACAACTATGGTGAGCATCTCAGAACATGCAGATGGGCCTCAAAAGCAGAAGACCACATCGAGTTCCTCTCCCGTCTGCCAAGAATTTGAATCTGAGTCTACAGTGAGCACAGGCTCACCAAAACTGGACAGCTGATGAGTGGAAAAATGTTCTGATCTTCAGCTGCCTGTGCTCGCTGTAGCTGTCACTGTTGGAGAGAATATCATTTACATTTACATTTATGGCATTTGGCAGACGCCCTTATCCAGAGCAACTTACATTTTTTATCTTATTTATACAACTGAGCAGTTGAGGGTTAAGGGCCTTGCTCAAGGGCCCAGCAGTGGCAGCCTGGTGGTGCTGGGGATCGAACTCACGACCTTCCGATCAGTAGCCCAACATCCTAACCACTGAGCTACCACTGCCCTACCAATATCCTTCATTGACTGTCAATATTATTACCAAAAAAAGAGCTAAACATAAAGTTCTTCTTTACAAAACTCTAAGTGACCATTAGACCCAGCCACTATCTTTAGGATATTGTAAGTCTAAATCCTGATGGTGCCACAGCCATTAAAGCCTAAGGCACAGAGCAAGTTAATCATGGTCCAGTTTCCCAAAGGCATCATAAAATTAAGAACAACTTAACTTGTAGAGATGGAGGTTTATGTGATGCTTAAAAACCCTCATCTAATAATGAACTCTGTGCTGCAATACCTTTGGGGAGCTCAACTCAGATCAGAACACAGATCAGTTACTGCACTTCTCCAAGTGCGTTCAGCTAGCCTACCTCGCTGGAGTCGAGTGCACAGAGTTAGCACAGAGGAAGAAGGCAGTGTGCTGCGTTACACATATGTTACTTCATTATTGCAGTTAACAAAAATTGCCAAATAGGTACATATAGTTAATAGTTAAATAATTTAAGATATTTATAGTGAAAAGTACAAATCAGCTTGCAGCTTCCCTTTCTGAATAGTTATATTTATAAGAGATTATGGAAATGAGTAGGAAACGGAAATATTGACGGAGGTTGGAAAAAGGCATGGAAACTTCAGCCTTTGAAATTCTATATTCTCTAGAATGCTATAGATTATAATTATTTTTTCACTCAAAAAACTTTTGCACTTTCATAGTCACTTTATCATCTCCTACTGAGTGTGCTTGAATAGTTACCTACAAGAAATAACACAAATCATGTCACCTCAACCACAGTGAAAGCCATCATTGAGCAAAGGATGAGTAGATTATGATCTGTCACCTCAATAATGTAAGCAAATAATCCATAAAAGAGTAACAATTGTCACTAAATAGTAAATGTAAGTGTCAGTTTATTCCACTTCCATCACAAGCTCGTGCTTTTTCTAATCAGATTATATAGTCAAGTTTAATAATAACACTGATTATTACCTTTTTAAGTTACAGAGCAGTTTATATGAAGCACATACCTGTAAACTTTACTGAATACTTTTCCAGGGTGCATGGACTCTGAAGTTCCTTGATTATGATTATGATGGTTATATATTTATAATTTTAAATGCACCTGCAGGAAGCAGGCTCTTGGACAGACTATGGTTGTTCATAAAGGAGAGAGACTTTGAAAAAGTTTGTCTAAGGTGTTGCATAAGTAATACAGAGGAGAGAAAATAAGTATCTGCGTCTTGGGACGACTACACGGGTGGTTTCAGCATAATATTTGTCCCCGCATGAAGCTCAGCTTTAGGCTTATAAAGAAAGCAGAAAGCTGTATAAGTGCTGCGTCTGCCGACTCAATGCGCCAAAGTGATACGATATACCAACGTAATTGCACCAGTCAGTGTCTAATGACCGCTACCTGCAGCTGAAGCTTGAAACATTACTGTAATTGCAATTACATTATGAAAGCAAGAGAAATAAAAAGAGTTGTATGTAGTGACCTGACAGTAGCCCTGTGATATGTTGTTCAACACTAAACTGCCATGTACAAGCAGTGTGGAATAAGTGAAGGAAAATGGAAGCAGAGAGGAAAAGTACAGATGATCTGTGTTAAACGACTAAATGTCGTCAGCAAGCTCTCTTCCCTACAGGTCCTGGCACATCTCTCAGGTCTATTAGATCAGAGTCATGGCACAGACAGGCAGAATAAACGACACGACTCTGGAGCTGGAGAGCAGCACATCAGCACAGTGGGTGCTGGCAAAGATGGAGCACTGCACACGGCGCTCTGATTCAACTCTCCTTATAGCCTTCAGGATAACTAAGAGTCTTGTGTGGAAGAACTGAGTCCTGTGGAAGAACCTGTGCCCTGGTATTAGGCTCGGCTATCTTTTAGATTAGATTAGATTAGATTAGATTCAACTTTATTGTCAAATATGTACACATTAACGTCACGTCGTTCACGTCATACATGTCATATTTGTCATACATATTTGTCATCATTTATTGTAAATGTATAGTTAAGAGCAGTTGTGTACAGACAAGGGCAGTGAGAGATAATTAAATTAAGATAGTGCAAGAATACACCAATGTAATATGTACAATATAAAGATTTTCACTAGGGGTGAATCTGAAATAATAATATAGAGTATGTCCTTAATTTATGCTATGTAAGGAATAAAATATTTGAGGGCGTGCTGTTACAGGCAAATAATCAACTATGGGGTGGTGTGATGTGGCCGAATGTGAAGCAGAGTTACTGTTACCCCACTGATGGTGACTGTTCTCCAATGAAAGCACATGCCAAAGTGTTTTAGTCCTCTTATACCACAGCAATTTTCCAAGAAGTACAATTCTTTTTATTCAAGAACGACACTGTAGTTTTTATTACTTACATTATAAAAGCTATAAACAATCGTTCCCTCACCAGCAATGTTCTCTCTTTTAAGAGAAATATAAGACAAAAAACCCACCATGCCATGTTACTGAGAAACTGCACTCACGTTTGAGGAGACAGGACTTCTGAAAAGACACAACCTTTTGTATTTCGATGTCGAAATCGATAAATTTACACGTTTGTGCAGACAGTCACAGCAATACCAGTTTAACAGCAATACCTGTATTCCTGCATATTCATGCAGTTATCCAATCAGCCAGTCATGTGGTAGCAGCACAATGCATATAATCACGCTGATGCAGGTCAAGAGCTTCAGTTAATAAAACACCAAAATTGGGAAAAAATGATCTCTGTGATTTTCACTGCAACATGTTTGTTGGTGCTAAATGGGCTGAGTATTTCAAAATCTCCTGGTATTTTCATGCACAACAATCAGTTTACACAGAATGGTGCAAAAAAACAAACAGAAAAAACCTCCTGTGAGCGTCAAGTCTGCAGGTGGAAACACCTTGTTGATGAGGGAGGTCCGAGGAGAATAAACAAACTGTTTTGAGCTGACAGAAAGGCTACAGTAACTCAAATAATCACTCTTTACAACTGCAGTGACCCGAAAAGCATGTCAGAATGCACTAAATGTCAAGCATTGAAGGGGATGGGCTACGACAGCAGAAGAACACACCCTGTTACTCAAGAACAGGAATCTGAGGGGCAGCTGAAGAAAAAGAAGACTGCCATGGTATGTTTAACTCTAATATTCAAATTGTAGAGGTGCTAAAGGACAGGAACGCATCCCACGTCAAGCCATGAGCTGCTAAAAACAACAATGTGGTTAATTTTAGCTGTTATCATCTATCAGTGCCTAAGCTGACAGGTGTGAGTGAGCCAAAGTAGGGCACAGACACAGGCGTATTCATGAGTAAAAAACCTGTCATTGTGGCACAGCTGATTTACATTCCAGTCCTGACATGGTACGAATCAAGTGCTCAGCAACACAAGCAGACTTTAGTTACTGAGTAATAAGGTTAAACAGAACATTATCCAGTTCATGCACATGATCAAGATTAAATGAACCTCGAAATGTTAAATCAATATAAGGTCATATGTGGTATCGGTGGCTAATTGCACTCATAATTACCGAAGCAAAGCAGATGGTGTCATGGATTATTTCACACACACCATACTGCAACGGCGGCTCCTGCGAAGCCTGATCCTAATCTTAGCGCCGACTGCCAGTTTCAGTGTCTCAGACTCGGTGGTGTGTGTGTCAGTATGGGGGCTGATATCCATGTTCCTGAATCCAAGAATGTGTTTCAGAAAGTGTTGCTCCATGGTGTGTGTGTGTGTGTGTGTGTGTGTGTGTGTGTGTGTGTGCGCGTGTGTGTCAGGTAGCTCTAAAAAAGGAGGCCGTAAGAAATATTCAAAATCGATGTTGTCTCAACAATACCAGTAACTGTATACTGAAAAATAAGCTAGAATGTTTATGTATTTTAGAAATATAACGCAAACCTGGCATAACATTAAAATATTAAAACAACAAATTAAATAAAGGACGCAAGTATATTTTGTTACTTTCTCTTGTTAACATGGATATTTGTGTTTCCCTTGTGATGGGAATGTGATGCTGTTGCTGTTTCCACCTCGTCTCACAAAAATCTTTACATTTAAATACCATTTTATAAATATCCTGACGTTTGTATATCATGATGTCTGTAGGGGTGGACAAATCGCTATCCCGGGCACTTTGGAAAAGCAACTTACGCATCAGTTTTTCATTCAGTTTTCCAGCTGACAAGCAGTTTCAGTAAACAGTTAACATAACACCAACACCACCAACATTTCACTTCACTCATCCAACAACTGGAGAAAGAAACAGCTGTACTTCCTGTTAGCTTTCACAAAAGAAAACTTTTATTTAATGTTTGTTTATATGCAACACGGTCCAACTGGTTTATACTCTGCACATGTGAATCGAGGACATGGATGGCTCCTGGTAGGAATGATTTTTTACGAATCTTTCCAGAATCAGGAATACAGAGGGATGTGGAAACAGTGACTACACTGAGGAAAATACAGTACAACTTGCTACAAAAACGGTAATTGGAATGCTAGCACAACACACAGCCACCTGACATTTAAACACTTCATCAAGCAAAAATGAAGACACTAACCAGGCAAACAGTGTCTTTACGTTAAACCAAAGTGAGAAGACTTTCTTCCTTTTTGTCAAGGGTACAAACACGATGCTTCATCACCAGAGACATTATAACAATACAACAGAGACTATGGCTTCATAAAAGGAGTACTCGCTTATTTTCCACAGTCTGTTTTAATGCATGTAATAAGCTCATCATTCTTTGGAGTTACAGCTACAAAGCTACAGGTATAAACAGTCATTCCCACACCAGACTCTCTTGGTGTTAGTCAGTTAATGTAGAGCCTCCACCATACAAGATCCTGTACTTTCTCCCTGACTTTATCTGATCTCAGCCAGGCTATATATCAATATTTATATCTGGCAAACAGAAGACAGAAGAAAAGTAAACATGTCTAGACACCAAAGCTAGCAGGGAAAGGAAAAGTAAATGTATAGTGACAAAAGGTTTTTGTGTCTGTGTCACGATACGACTGATTGGATTGGGAGGTGGCTGGATGGATTGGATTGATGAATGGATGAATGCAAAGATGGATGGATAGAAAGCTGTATCGGTGCTTTTTTTTGTCCTCCTACCAGACTCCAGTCTATTTACAACACAATTCAAAATACAGGAGAATAACACCTACCCTCACTCTTATCAAAAAAAAAAAAAAAAATTCTTTTCAAGTACACTTTGGGAGTGTGAACTTCTGCAGCAGTCTGGTCTTTTATTTAGAGTCTGTCTCCTCATTTATTGTGAGGCACTTCACTTGTTTACTCCTGTTGTGTTAGCAGACCCCCTGATGCCGTCGCCGTCTGTTGTGTGCTGCTGTGCTGAAAGTCAGAACGTGCATGTTTCCTCATCAGTGTGCTTCTGTCTCTGCCCCCTACATACCCACGATGAGCCCGCATGCTCTCCAACTCTTCATTAACTTCATTAGCATGCATCTCTCTCCTTACTTTTAAGTTTTCTAACTCTCTAAAGTGCAGAGAGTTGATGCTCATATGATGGACACCTCGCAGCATTATAATTATTTATAAGAAAAACAAACATGATTATGATGATTAAGATGCAGCATGTTAATGCCAGGATATGATAAAACTGGTTAGAATCCGAAGATAAGCATTAATGACCAACTTACTAAAGCACAGATAATGACTCCAATAATATGTACAGTGAGGAGTAAACACCTGTTACTTGGCTCATGTTCTATGTGTATGTGTCCATCCTGTTTTATCAGCCAGGTCATGTATTATGCACACCCAGATTTGTATACGGACAGGATTTGATGGTTTAATTGGACCACACATTATCCCTGCATATCAATAAGAAGAAATACTAAGTGAATGATGTCAGTCAAATACCTTGTTGAATGGTTCTTGAGTATTACTATTTACTCATATTAGTTTCTGTGTGTGTGCTTCTGTACGTGTATTAAAAAGTAGTTAAAAAAGGAAACGAAAAAAGAACCTTAATCTGCTTTTTCTTTACTTCTCTTTACAATTATCTTACATGCAGCAGGTATGAAACACTTCATAGCTCTATTCAACAGCCCTCAACACCCAAAAGAAAAGATGGCCAAGAACAAATGACATACATTTACTTCGTTTTACAAAAAGAAATTAGTTGTAGCTTTTGTAAGGTGGGTTATGATCTGTAAAAAAAAAAAAAAAAAAAAGCATCCGTTATTGCAATGCCATCCATTACTGACTACTGAAATGGCAGACCATGTACACCCTGTCTCACTGGAGCTGGAGTTTCCATTGTCCGTGGACATATCAGCAGGAGCAATCACTCGCAGTCCGAAACCTGAACTGCAGGTGGCTTTGCTGTGTACGCTCTATCCACCCTTTCTTTTGTTGCCATTTGGAGACCATCTTCCTCATCTGCATGGCATTATGTCGAATCTTTCCACTCCACTATTATCTTCCAGAGTGCAAGTATAAGCTGTGCCTCATTAATTGTTGTGATAGATATTCATCAAACTGCATCACAATGCAGTGCCAGCAAGTCACCCAGTGGGTGTGTTCCTGCTTCACTGTGGCAAGACTTGTTGGCAAGATGTGTGCTGCCTGGCTGGCTGGACCTTAATGGATTGGACAGGATTGGATCTGATGCAGATTCCAGCTATAAAGGGATATACCTGGCTGGAGAGGAAAATAGGAACAGATGGGGCTAGCCTTTAGAAAGTATGGAAGACAAGTTCATGCAGTTCTTTTTTTAAGGAGCCTGTGAACAGGGTGCCATAGTCTACGAGTATTTGCAGATGGAAGCATGGGTAATATGCAGAATTCCAAGAAACATGCAAATCTTATTAGCACAGATGGATTCTGTTTAGAGAGTGGCGATGCCCTCAACTGACAGTCAGAGCCCACATGACATGCACTACAATGTTACTGAGATATACAGTGACCCCTCCAGAAATAACTGCAGACATCTCCTTTGGGAAGCGGCTGTAGGATGAACTCAGGACAAAAGGCATACCTATGTTTATAAAATAGTGCAGAGCAACAAAAGAGGTTACGTAACAGAATGTTAACCTTGGCAAGCTAGATGACCCTTGGAAGAAGAAGGAGGGCAAATGGTGTGTAGTGAGTAAGTCCAAGAAGGGTGGCCAAAAAAATCGACGTTTAAGAGAGTTGCTGCAGAGAGTTGTTAAACAAGAGTGGAATGGCTATGTTCTGAAAAACATATGACCTGCATTCAGTGCATCCAGAACTGGCTGTGAGTGTTTTCCTGTTGCTGTCTGGACTGTTACAGAATAGCAATTGGCGAAAAAAGTTTCTACATACTTGCCAACAAGCAGCGCACTGGTGTTCTCAAGATGCATTCCAATGTAACCCACAATCTCCAGAAGCATGCCTGTTCTTTTATTGTACCTGTTAACTATCATCTGCAATGGGGAAATGGTTCTTGTACCATGGTATGGAGATGATCTACAATGCTGAATTAAGTAGAAGTTGTGTGCATTGCAAGGAATGCAGATCATTCAACAGCCAAGTCCACTTTTGACTAATTGTGGACAAACAAAATTAAAATCACTTTGCAAGTAGATTCCATTGTTGGGTGCTCTGCATTTGTTGCTAGGCAGACATGTCATCAGAACCCAGAAGC
Source organism: Pangasius macronema (assembly GCA_037577455.1). NCBI lineage: Eukaryota > Metazoa > Chordata > Actinopteri > Siluriformes > Pangasiidae > Pangasius > Pangasius macronema. The sequence continues at coordinate 20,866,831 of CM074951.1, read as the reverse complement.
AATTTCTCCCAGATTTTAGTGCCCAGTGTTCAATGACCTGATCATATAGCACAGGGATCTGCAACGGTATCCGCTGTGGGTTGGTATGTGCTGCAGGTTTTCATTTCAGCCAAACAGAAGCTGCACGTCATGGCCTTTTGAAAACTCAATTGATTAAGTGGAATTAAGTTGGTTACTGCTTGGATGGAATGAAAACCTGTCCTCACATTGGCCCTTTATGGGTAAGATTAAAGACCACTCATATGGTGCTCTGAAAAGACACGACTTGGCTAAAACATGTAATTCAACAGTATAAGCTTGAATCAGTCCATTGGGCCTTTGATGGACTCTGTACTGCTGTAGTAACAATCTCTGCTTGCTAGCAAAGTGAGATGTGAGAAGGTTGGTTGCAGCATTGAATGTTGTAGCCTTGCTGAGTGCCCAAAAGATGCATTGCTCCTGTGCCCTGAGGCAGTTGATGAGAATGAAAGATTGTCAGGTTGCTGCTCTGCTGATAGTTATGTCAATGGACATTAAAACTTGAGAGTGTATGTCACCATGGGATGAGAGGCACTTTTTGCACTAGGGGTGTACCTGTAACGGTTTAGTGCTCCAAATATTTGCATCTGTATCTGTATTCAGATTTAAACATGATGGGGGTGTGGTCTAAACTGGAATTAAAATAAACAAATAAACATGAATCCTACCACTAGGCCCATATAAACACTGGAAAACATTAGGGTAAAAACCCCAGACACTGAAATGCCAGCACTGTCAGTGTGATCTATGAATTCTGGGTGCGACACTTCCTCAACCTCATATCACTCCAGATATGTGTGCGGAACTGTTTTTTCTAATCGCACTCACAAATTTAGTTGGTTCCCAGAATATAAACAAACAAGTAGCCTAATTTAAACCACCATGACCCTGACCAGGCAGTTACTAAGGCCCGCTGCTCATTCATGTTAATGAATATTGTCTTTATTTGAGCTTCATAACAGACAGCTTTCTCACACCCACATGGAAAATCAAAACCTCCTGCTCATGTGGCATTTTTGTTGTATTCCATGGGATTCCAGTGCCAGTGTATACCTTAGATGCCATGTGAACCATTCTAGCAATGTAAATAATACATCTTGCACAAAGAGCAAAGGATTATGGGAAGGTAAGTTTTACCAAGGCGACCTTCATTGCCAATTGTTTGCAGCTTTAATCCTTTTTTTTAAAAACACAGTTTAAACATCTGCATTTTTCTTCATGTCCATTAGATTTGTTTAACGCGACCCAGAAGATGCAGCATGTGAATACGCCACGACTCTACACAATAGTGGGTTTGAATAGTTTTCTGCCTGGCTAGTTATTGTGCTCACCTGTCTCTTATCCCACCACGCATGCAGTACAGAGCTGTGTGCATGATTCATTGCTGAGTCACAAGCAGCTGGATGTTGGTTCCCTCATGGGACACCACCGAGTGCTCGGCCTGATTCTCATGCACTGGCTGAGATGAAGAGATTCAGAGCAAGTGAGCTACTGCATGCCAGAGGCTGTGAAGTGTGTGAAAATGTGCTGTATATCTCATGCATCGATGCTGTTTACACTGCCACATATTATAGCCACTCATATCTCTCTGTATAATGCAATACTGAGAACAAATAAATGTAGAGACTCCCTTCGAATATTATTGTGGAGTGAAGTAAAAGGTCACTTGCAGCTCGTCATAGATCCTCAGAGGACATGATGTGCACTGGCTAATATTGAGGTTGAACAAACAATCTAAAAGCCATCACTTCTTTTAACTCCAGTAATAAGCTCCGATGTTGTTTCCCAGATGCTTGACACGACCTTCTTCCTGAAGGATGATGAGGCTGCTGTGTTCCACCTTTTGTTTGCGTAGATTCATCTTAAGATATAATGAAAATGGATTACTCTCTAAATGAAAATCCAGGTCAGCCCGCAAACAAGATTGTGCAAGTGCTGTGCTGCATGGGAGAGAGGATCTGAGCGTTTTTCATTGTTTACAAGTGGAGCAGAAATCTGTGCCGATCTACCTGTATCGATCTCGAGCAGTTTCCTAGGGTAATAGAGCACTCTGCCCTGCTGCTTTGCCAAGCTTTTCTGTATTCTACATGGCTGCTTTGACATTGAAAGTCTTTTGCTTGCACAGAACTATCTTGCATTCTGGACTGAAAACTTTTGGTAACTTGGGCATCTTTTGAATGCGATGAATGAACTGAATAGAATTTGCACCCACAGGTGCAGCAACAGATATTTTGCTAACGAGAAACCGTTAAGTCTTCTGAGGCTGAGTCAAAGCGAATCAGACATAAATCCACAAAGTAGAATTCAACCAGGGCACAAGCAAGAACCAGAAATCTCAAGCAAACAAAATCTGAACACCATGAACCACGTGAAGCACAATTACATCCAGTTCTCCAATTTTACAATAAGACAAATACTTCCCAAGGAACCGTATTCTGTATAGGAGCCCTGAGATTGTTCTGTTAACTGGACTCTTTATGGGTCTCCAGTTATTTCATTTGTGGGCACCCTACTGGAATAGCACACGCTGACCCAAAAAGAATGAGCCGTATGAAGGTTTCAAGAACAATATCATATATAAAGAAGGGAAGAAATCGAATACAATGCCACTCTTGTGCATCAGTGTGAAACGGCTTCCTGACGGAAGTGGAAACGGTCAAAAACAGAAACTACAGAACATACAATGCCATGAAGCAATTCATTCTGCCTTTATCTAAATAACAAGACTAATAACAACTTTTTTTGTATCAAGAAAACAAAACTGACATTGATTTTCTAAGCATGATGTCCTCAACTGTATGTGATCTACTGAAATGAACATCAGCTTAGATTTGTGCACATATTTTGACAGAATAAAGAATAAAGCCACAAGTGTAATGAGTTCGTGGGTCTGGACTGCTAATATGTTTAACTCCCTATGAAGGGTTGTGGTTACACTCGAATCTCATGAAAGGCTAACAGACTGGGCATGTTAATGAACGCAGCATGCCTTATCTCATTTCGATAGAGGATGTTCCACATTGTGGCATTCGGAGAGAGCGCATTTTTATGGAACGCACATTTTTTCGATGAAAGCTCCAACTAGCTCATCAGCATGTACTGATTCCCAACACCACTACTGACAAATTAATGCCATTAGCTGGGACCTAATTTTAAGAGGGAAACCAGGCACACAAAAGTGCTACCTGTGCTACCTGTGCTACCTGTGCATGCTCAAATCCTTTCAACCAAATGATTTTTGACTACAGGCACATTTAAGAGAGAAACTTGGAATATAGTGGTCATTTCCCAACCATCACCACGTAGTTTTGGATACAATGAGTTTTAGATGCAATAATTTCTTTTATCCAGTTCCTAATAAAGGCCCACTGGGGAAAGATTCACACTGCCCCATCCTTGCATTATGCATTAGCGGAGAAGGAGCAGTAGACAGGCCAGGTAATGGGGCTGCCAGACTGTGCTAGTTTAAAAAATACTCTGTGGTTGCCAAGATCATTTTTATAGCAAATAATCAGAAATTAAATCTAGCAAATTTAAACACGAAGGCAAAGTTTAAGTGCATGTAGTATGACTACGATGTACATAACTATTTCTGTAGTAAGATATGTGCATTACAAAGATTGGGAAAAGCAAAATGTCAGGCTTTTTGTTTTAGTTTGGGGTGTGTCTGTAGTTTAAAATGAGCATTGACATTCACACACACACACACACACACACACACACACACACACACACACACACACACACACACACACACTGTGGCTTTGAACAATTAGTATTTCTTAGGTTTGAGATTGAATTTAAATTTGATTTGTGCATATGAGACTTCTAAATTTTTATCCATAAGAAACTATTCAGAACCTTTTCTACACAAATGAGAAAACTGAGAGCTCTGGTCTGAAAGGACAGTACAATGCTCAGTTTGGGTGCTTTTTTCTCCTCAGATCCATCCAGATTCAGATCCATGCTTTAACCCACTGGGACAAAGCTTACGCCTTTATGTACACTCATATCAGCTTCTCTCTAGGTCAAGTCCATAATAAGACCCAATAAGTATGAGAATGAGAGGATGACTCATTATGACTCATGAGGTCATTACTGCCACATAACCAAGGAAGAGCTGATATAGGACACAGATTTGGGTCACACTGGGAGGAATACTGAGAGGAATACCATTTCACAAAGTCATTCATTAAGACGGATTATTCTGGATGGGTGACACAGCAATTGTTATATTTATTTAGCATGATATCAAATTTCAGAAGGATTTTTATAAAGCGATATCGAGGACATTAATTGGTCGATCGAATTGAATGTCGTCGAACACTGTCACAACTTACGAGATAAGACAAAATGATCAGCATCATAACATCTCAGCAGAGAAGGGAAGTGAGGATAGTTACTGGGAAATACAGAGAGCAGTGTTGTAAAAGATGTTACGCCATTGTTCACCAAGATGTATATTTTTCATCTTCACTGAGGACCTAGTGAGCCCCCATGCCACCTTCAAGATATCATGAGACGTGTAAAGGTAAATATATGTTAAGAACGTCTCTCCTCTCTGAATAGACTAACAGAGTCATAAACAGTCTCAGGTGATTTGGTTGTCACAGGGTTGCAATTTCAATTTTTCTTTAATATTTAAAGTCATATTTAGCGAATTGAAGAATGAACAGGTGAAATGTACTAAGGTCATAAATTAATACCTAAAGGAGGTGAAATATACTAAATATGTTTTTAATACAGAGCTCTGGATAAGAGATAAAATATAAGCAAGACTCTGCTTGCACACTGGCAACTGGAAAAAAAAAAAAAAGTAAATGCAACTGACAATTTGTATTGAGACATGTAACATATTACAGTGAGAAATCCATCCATTCCAGCTGGCCGGCTCTAGCACAGAGCAGCTTCATGCACCAAAAGGTCTGCACTTGGATGGGTTAAAATAATTAGGTGCTTGTCATGAGAAAGTGGGCTGTGGTGCAATGCTCCTTGAATGGAAGCCCTACAGTAAATTAAATCCAGAAATGCCAAGTATCCAATTTCTTACCATTGCCATTATGGCCACCCACCCATATCCATTTATCAATTTCACCCAGTGATGGCTCGCTGCAGTATATCACAGCAGTGTCTGTGAGGAATCTGTAAACAGCCTCAGCTCAAAAACTTGTAGTGAGATGGACTTCTTAACATGCATACACACGCACACGCACACGCACACACACACACACACACACACACACACATACACACACACACACACAGTAGGTCTTTAGTATCAAATATCAGGCGATAATATTTACAACAACACATTAATGAGGAAGTTAATGTTTACAGAACATGAAATCTTTAAGAGATGTCTGAGGTCTTGCTGTGGGTCCATCAAGTCCAAGAGATGAATTAAACTCAGTCTGATCTATTCCAGACCTTTTTTTATTGATTCTGTCTGCAGTTAAATTTAAAGCTACTTTCCATCAGGAAATCAGGAACAGAGTCTGTTAGTGCTTTCTCCCCTGTTAGTCTGTTTGTCTAGTCCAAAATAGAGTGAAACTTATACTTTGGGTTTGTTTTCTTTTTGGACATTAATAGGTAACTGGACACATTTAAACTAACAAAATGGTTTCATCGATTAGTCAGAAATATGGTGACAGAAAATCACAAAAATCAACTGATGTAGATCAAAAAGTATATAAACAAACTGTATAAAACTTCAGGACTTTTGTGTTTTTAGGGCCAAATACACAGAAATAATAGCACTTCTGGTGCTCTAGCTCTGTCCCCTGATGCTCATTTCTCCATCTTTTGTGTTAGCTTACCAGCTTGCATGTTTAAAAATGCCAGTTGCATAGTATGTTACATTTGGGTTGATTCAGGGTTGAATCAAGACTGAAACAGAGGTGAAAGAGGGTTGAATCAGGATTTAATTAGGGTNNAAATAAGGGTTGAATCAGGGTTAAATAAGGGTTAAATAAGAGTTGAATCAAGGCTGAATCAGGATTGAATCAGGGTTAAATAAGGGTTAAATAAGGGTTGAATCAGGGTTAAATAAGGGTTAAATAAGAGTTGAATCAAGGCTGAATCAGGATTGAATCAGGGTTGAATCAAGGCTGAATCAGGATTGAATCAGGGTTGAATCAGGGTTGAATCAGGGTTGAATCAAGGCTGAATCAGGATTGAATCAGGGTTGAATCAGGGTTGAATCAAGGCTGAATCAGGATTGAATCAGGGTTGAATCAGGGTTGAAACAAGGCTGAATCAGGATTGAATCAGGGTTGAATCAGGGTTGAAACAAGGCTGAATCAGGATTGAATCAGGGTTAAATAAGGGTTGAGTCAGGGTTAAATCAGGGTTGAATCAAGGCTGGATCAGGATTGAATCAGGGTTAAATAAGGGTTAAATAAGGGTTGAATCAAGGCTGAATCAGGATTGAATCAGGGTTGAATCAGGGCTGAAACAAGGCTGAATCAGGATTGAATCAGGGTTGAATCAGGGTTGAATCAGGGTTAAATTATGGTTGTCCGCTTTGCAGCATTCCACAGCTTCACACCGTGTGGGTAAAGACACCAGAGTTCACGTCAAACTGACTCAACTGACTAAAATATCTGTCAAAGTGCCACGTGACAAAGTCGTCATTCTGTCACCCTAAATTATTTTAAGAATGTGGCAGGAGAAGAGGAAACAGCTAAACAGAGCAAATGAAAAAAACCGAGAACATGAAATTCTGGTTTGTTCTATTTGTAATTTGTACTAGAAGACACTAAGTTTATATTATTAAAAGACACAGTAGCAGCCATGTATGAGCTAAAAATAACTAAGAGAAACTTTTAGAGAAATGTTTAAGTAAAGAGGTATTCTATAATAATAAGAAAAGCAATGTAGACGCAAGTGCAAAGCATCGGTTTCTGAAAACTACCTGCAGTTCCTTGACTGGCAGCACACACATCAATGACAGAAATATTTGCACATGTAGAAGTGCCTCCGTAACACAGTTAAGACAGTGTGTCAAGTCTTGTACCAAGGAGGGCAAATTTATTACAGCCTGTAGAACGATGGCGTGACTAGAATGACAAATGAAGAAAGCGTAGCTAATGGATGGATGTATAATAGAACATAACATTATAATGCACCATATTTCTTTGGAACAGCCCAAATTTATTTCAATTAGGAACATTACAGGCAGCAACAATCCTCCTCTGAATTCATTTATCCCACTGGAACATAACGCATGACATTTAAGTGACATTTACTTTAAATGGCTACGGCTTAAGATAAATGTGTGACAAATTAATTATTTAATAGGGACACTGTATCAGCAGTTTATGAAACGCACTGAAAATGTGCAGGAATTTCAGCATTTTTATATGCAGTATAATTTGTAACTTGGAAGACTTTTAGAGACAACAGTGAGTGCTGAACTGAGTTTGAACTGTGGGAGCTGTGTGTTGAAGGATGGCTTGTGTGCTGATGGTCCAGAATGCTGAAGATGGAATTAGAAAAAAAAAAGAAACTTTCAGCATAACATGTCACTGGTTTGAGAGGAATCTAGTGAGCACTTGAAAGATGCCTTACTTCATCTCACCCATCAACCTAATTTGGCATAATGTGCATTTTTTGCCTCAGCTCAGATATGCATAATCATGGAAATGCAAAACTTTAGCGGAAGAGAAAAATTATCATAATTTAATTGTCTTTTGGCATTTAATTACATTACACCAGGAACTCTGAATGTCTGAAGATGATATGAATTGCTTAAGAAAGTGCTTCTCAAAGTGAAGCAAAGCATTTTTTTTTTAATTTTGGTACAGTGCTGAAAATCACAACCCACAATTACCAAACTTTCATTTATTACTGAATTATTATAGATTTTAATCCAAACCACAATAACTGAAAAATAAGTAGACCTATAAATAAAGTCAGCTTGGATGATGGAAACCTCAGGAATAAATACTTTTTATCGCCCATAAATAAGCAGGATAGTATTGTACACATTTAAATAATGAGCCTAATATCTGAATAATAATCGGAAGTGTAGAGAGGATCCGAGAAATTTATTTTACAGTAAAATTGGTCCCTAGGTGTCAGAGGGAGAGGTAAGAGAGGTAAGAGTCTGAGAACCCATGGTCTAAGAAACATGCTGCTGTCCTTTCCCACTCTAAAAAAAAAAGGAGTGTGTGGTGTATGAAGAGTAGCCACTGGCCTCATTATGTCAGAGTCTCTGCAGTTTCCAAGACCTCTGCTCTGGGCAGCAGTGGGTGGGCAGGAGGTGGCCTTCAATAGGAATCAATTACGGCACGTGCGGTGGAAAAAACTGGACACAAAGCCATAGCCATGTCTAGGGGGAGTGTGATAACCTTGACTTGTTCCTGATGCAAGCATTTTGGTCCCATATTATACAAAGAGACAAGGTGTCTCATCATCACCCTTCTTAAAAAAAAACAGAAGTGCAATGATAGGCTGTGCTACGTCAGCATAATACCCTCAATGTCATGAATATATTAAGCTTGGGTGGAATACGAGGTTTCCACTGAAACATGGTTTAAATTAGGTTACGCTAGATCAAAAAAAGACAAACTGCATGCTTTGCAACATGGAATGACATTACCATGAAACTTTTAGTAAGAGGGAGTGCTGATATGGTTCGAACCGCTCAAAATACAGGTAGAAATGGAGACTGTTGTCTCAGAGTGGTCATGCCATTTGTTTTATTAACAGACAGATGCTGCCTTGGCCTTGGATTAGTTTGGTTTGAAAGATCTCCACCCACCATTGTGTGGGTTCACAAATCCCTCTACTGCAGTAAGCTTAACTCAAAACAGGACTGTGCTTTTCTTAACAAATCCTCTCAAATCCTCCTGTCATATATACAAGTACATACAGAGACCACCTACATACTTCTGCAGGACAAAATCACTCAGTCCATCATTTCAAGATATAAAAGGCTTCTGTCAAAAATGCAAACCCTGCTGAATGCAAATCCCTTGGCATTATAATTAGTTTACACATTATATACAGTATAAAGAAAAAAACACAACAGGGGGTGCTGTTACAGGAAAATAATCAAAGACAGGGTGGTCAAAAACGTCAGTTACTGGTGCCACCCCAAAGGAGATTATTTTCCAACAACAGCACTACGTAAATTGTTTTATACCTCTCATGTCACAGCATATTGCCAATGAGTGCCATTTTCCATTCATTAATTCACATGTTTTAATCATTTATTGTTCATTTTTAATGTTGTAAAATTTCCCATAAACAAGCCAGTTCCTGTTATCACATTATAGGAGCTATAAACAGTCATTCCCTCTTTGTTCTCCTTCCTGAAGTTAATAAGCCAAAAAAAAAAGGCAACTCGTTATGTTCCCAGGGAACTGGAAAATGCAAAGTCCCCTGCCCTGAAGACAAAGTGCAGACACTGATGACTCCTTCCATAAATGTTAAATAAACATCTCCTTCCAGAAAGCTTCACTGTGTCAATGATTACAATGATTTTTCTTTCTTAAATAAGATTGTTTTATTATGAGCCATAGATTATGTTGAGTTTCCCTGTAAATGAGCTATAGAAACTACAGAAACAATAATGTATTAGAACGATTACATTAGCCGGCCATGCTGTCAGAGCAGAACTGCTGTTACAGAAAAGTAATCAACACCTTCTGACAATGAGAATCCTGCATTCAACAGAACTGTGGTATAATATATGACATCTAATTCCCTTGCAGAACTCATGCCCCTGCCCTTGTAATAAACATTAATAACATTCATTATTTTGTTCCACGCAGTCTCCTGCAGCTATAGCATAAAACTACTCACTCTATCATGGCCTCAGATTTTGTATTCATGTAGATCTTGCTTGAATCGAAACCTGGTGTTACACTCAAACATCTTTGTGCTGAGGTGTGCTGGCGAGTTGATTTGAATAGTGCAGTTTTTTCCACACACGTTACCTTCTTCCTCTGGGTTTGGAACTCTAGGGAGGAAAATGTAATCTACAGCTTCACACCTCAGGGTAACTGGAGGCAGAAATGCTTTGCTGTGATACAATGGATCTTGCAGGTTCATTTTGGCTTAATTACACGTCAGTCAATGTGCACTAAATAATCACCGATTTTGTGCAGCTGTTGCTACAAACCAAATCATATTGGATGAGAACTGGCTTTGAAATGGGAACCGATCATGTCCGGATCACCAGTGCTCATCATTCAGATACAGGACATCTAATTTAACCACTCATCAATTTATTGACTAGGATAGGGTTTCAGGTATGGATTTAAACATTGTCCTTTGTGGAGTGCAGGACGTAGACATAGGGATGAGACAGATAAGATACAGCCAAGTAAATCAAAGTTTTATGTTTACAGGATATACCCAATTGATTACAATTTATAATATGAAGAAGTACAGTGATGCAATGTGAAGTTCCCCAACAAGCCAATGGCCAATACATGGCCAGGAGTTTTTTGGATACCTGATCATAACACCTGTGCATGCTTTTTGAACATCTCATTCCAGATTTATACACCCCCACCCCCACCTTTTGCTGTTATAATAACCTCCACTCTTCTGGGAAGGTTTTCCACGAGATTTTGGAACATGGCTGCAGGGATTTTCCCATTTGTGACATCAGGCAGTGATGTTGGGTGAGCAGGCCTGGGATGCAGTCTGTGTTTCAGTTCAACCCAAAGGTGTTCAGTGGGGTTGAGGACAGGGCTCTGTGCCAGTAACGTGTTCTTCCACTCCAACCTTGGCCAGCCATGTCTTTATGGACCTTGCTCTGTGCACAGGGGCTTTGTCATGCTGGAACATGTTTGGGCCTCTTAGTTCCAGTGAAGGGAAAAAGCATAACGCTACAGAGCACTAAGACATCCTATACAATTGTGTTCTTCCAACTTTGTAGCAACAGTTTGGTGAAAACCCACATATGGCTGTAATGGTCAGGTGTCAACAAACCTTTGACCAAGTCGAGTATGTTGCATAGAATATGCATATATGAAATTATATAAATCTATTAAGTACAAATAAAATAGTGCAATATTTGTAGCCTGGCAAGGTGTCATAATTATCATACATAGTAAGTATATAATATATTGTATTTAACTTTAAGTATTTGTAGATTTATATTATACATAACTAAAAGTTTGTAGAGATTATTTTTTTATTTAGGTGGCATGGTGGTGCAGTGAGTAGTGCTGTACCTTCTGTACCTCTGAGATCCTGATCTCAGGTTATTGTCTGTGTGGAGTTTTGCTTGTTCACTCTGTACCTGCGTGGGTTTCCTCCAGGTTCTCTGGTTTCCCCCCACCTCCCAAAAACATGCAGGTAGGTGGATTGTCTGAGCCAAACTGCCCCAGGGTGTCAAGACGTGTGTGTGTGTGTGTGTGTGTGTGTGTGTGTGTATGTGTGTGTGTGTGTTTGTGTGTGTGTGTGTTATTTATTTATAAGTTATATCCTGTATTACTACTTTGCTGAATGGATATAAATAGTTTATGTGTGTGTGTGTGTGTGTGTGTGTGTGTGTGTGTGTGTGTGTGTGTGTGTGTATACATGGTGCTCATCCAGGATGGATTCCCGCCTTGCACCCAGGGTTACCGGGATACCCTGTGTGACCCGGACCAGGATAAAGATAAATAAATGAATGTAGAGTCGGTGTTTGCATCACTGGCATGGATCTTTTCACAGACATAAAATTGGTTGTGCCTGTGGTTTATGCAGTGTGTAAAGTGAGCTCCACAGCAATTAAATTAGGAGGGGAAGCTGCCGGAAAAGCTTGCGATAATGTAGCTCTCTTTCTCCCACTGAGTACAATATGCTACACACTGAACTCAGTTTAGAATTTGAGAGCTCATCCTAAGAGCTGCACAAGCACTTCTGCTGAGACCAAATGATATCACTACAGTCAGATAATCTCATTGTAATGGTGCTGTATCTGACTGTGAGCCTCTCCTGGAGAGCTGATAAATCTTTCTCTCTGTGTTAATTACTGAGCTCAGGGGCGTGGCACATCTGTTCCCTGCTTTACAGTAGGCACCATGGGGATCTTTTGAAAATTCAGAGTTATAATCAAATGTTCTGTGGGATGAACCTTTTTCTTTTTTTCTTTAGCGATCTAACAGTTGGCCTTAGTTTTTATCTTTTTAGCCTTATGTAGAAATAGCATGAATGTCTTATTTCTACTTTACAAGAAAATTAATGAACTCCTTCTCAGGCAATTTCCAGTCTAGTCCTAGTAATGGACTAAATTACAGTGGCAGCTGTGATATCCCTTTTCAGTAGCCTCATTGCAAAACAGCATTAAACATGCAGTTCCTCTGAACAGTTCTTTCACCAAGGTACTAAAACTGTCTTTTTCTGCCGTAAATGAAAATATGCCCAATTCTGCAGGAAATGATCTGGCAACCCTGCCTCTATTGCTCTGAGCAACATGGCTAATTAACAACTAGTTTTGAGAGGTGGACAAAATCATATGCGAAACTTGCCACCATTAAATGTCCATTAAAAGTTTTTTATATCTATACCCAGTTTTATGCTGTGCAATTACAGTGGTCTTTTATAAAAGTGGTCCCAATAAAATCTTGGCCTAATTCTATAACAGACTGTGCAATAACATGCTCTAGCATGTGCAATAACGTCATTAATCACATGCTGAAAATGGGGTCACATAAACAGAAACATTCTTCAGAGGGAGCTTCAGGTAATAAGGCTTTTTTTCTGTCCGTTACTTTACATTTCGCCATATTTGCAGCTGTCCGATGAGTTTCACATAATCCTATGTTGTCCTCCTGTTGGTGCTGTTGTAGCAGCGATCACACTCTTAGATTTTATTAAAACTGCCAGAACATTATCACTGGCAGTCTTTGGTCACGTGAAATTACAAGTTCGAAAATGGCAGATTTCAACTCATTTCCAGTTAATTATTTTACCATAAGTGATTTTCTCTGAAATAGCAATATTGGACAAAAGCTGCACAGTATATAGCCCTAAGGCTCAACGCAATGCGTAACTAGCCTCACATTTTGCATGTGCATATGTTTGTGGGGTAGAATAGCACTCTATATATTACCACATGTCCATTTATGCTTGTTTTGTACACAACATGAAATGTATTTTGCAAAGAATACAGCCTAATTATGCCTGAAAAGAAGCACAAACAGCTTAATACATCTGTCCTAGTATGCTCAGTATGCTCTTTGTGTGAATATGTAGGCTTATTATATTTGTACCCATTTATTTATTCTCTTATATGATTGGTTATTTATGAATATGAGTCGCAGCAGACACAGTTAAAGCAGCCAGTGAAGACGTTTTAAATGAACAGTGAGGAATGTATTCTACTGAGCATGTTTCATTACGTTCAATCAGAGCATTTTGTGTTTCAGTCATTTCCATAATAAAACACTGACACAGATGAACAGGTAAATTGCCAGTGTGTATTCGTATACAATGGTTCAATACCCAATCACTATCTTCGTTCTGTAAGCCAGTATGCTGATTGATGCTTTGTGTTTTTCATATATCCTGAAAATATGTTTTTCCTTTTTTTTTTTAATAAGAGATTTTTCTCTAGTTCATACTAAGACGTGTGAAAATGTGAAAAGTGAAAGGTGAAATGTATTTCCTAGTAGATCATGTCATGTAATAATCCAATCAGCCAATCATATGTCAGCAGCACAGTGCTTACAATCATGCAGATACAGGTCAAGAGTTTCAGTAAATGTTCACAGAATGGGACAAAAATGGGATCTCAGTGACTTTGACTGTGGCATGGTTGTGCCAGACACAGAGGTATTTCAGAAACTGCTGATCTCCGGGTATTTTTATCCACAACAGTCTCTCGAGTTTACACAGAATGGTGTGAAAAACTAAAAACGTCTTGCTGATGACTGAGCTCAGAGGAGAATGGCTGACTGGTTTGAGATGACAGGAAGGCTACGATAACTCAAATAACCACTCTTTACAACTGTGGCAAGCAGAAAAGCATCTCAGAATGCACAACATGTACCTTAAGGCAAATGGGATTAATAACAGGAATCTGAGGCTATACTGGGCACAAAGTCACCAAAACTGGACAGGTGAATATTGGAAAAGTCCGGGTGATGTTTATCTTCAGATGTCCAGTTTTGGTGAGTTTGTGCCTAATGTCCTGAGACATATGAAGGGAAGGTCAATTCTATCTACACTAGACCTAACTGCAAACCCACAATCCATAAGTAGTCTATTCTTCTTCTTCTTTTGGCTTTTCCCTTCAGGGGTCTCCACAGCGAATCATCACTCTCCACCTATCCCTATCTTCT
>CM074951.1:20833247-20852425 GCA_037577455.1 Pangasius macronema | reverse complement strand
CCTGTCTCTTCCTCAGCGCCACTGTCTCTAAACCATACAGCATGGCCGCTCTCACCACTGTCTTGTACACCTTCCCCTTGATTCTTGCCGATCATAAGTAGTCTATTGCTTTCTAATATTTTAACTCTTAATGATTATTTGGTAAGAAAATCTTTAGGAGGCAGCTTAAGATGGGCTACAGATGCACTTCTACTAATGGTACAGTTGGTGCTGTTGCATTAATAACTACTAACATATAAGAGATTGTGCTCAGCCTATGTACACTCTTTGGTTTAGTGCCACCCTCGTAGACATGAGTGTGTTTTGACAGAAAGACATGAGTGTGTTTTGACAGAATGAAAGAATTCTGAGCAATATACACTCATTTATACTGTTCATAGGAATCTCACAGATATATCTGATATGTTTTTATCTGCATTATCTGCTTCTGATAACCCTATGCAAGGCTAATACTCTCTATTGTAGTATATGTCTAATAGTTCATGGCAGATGGCACTATTAGCTCCCAGTGTTTTCACTCATCTATAGGTGCTGCAAGAAGATATTTGTCATGTCACATGTACAGTACTGATATACGGCACTCTGATCCGAATAATATAACAGTCTACTTTGTATAAAGACATATAGATAGAGAGGTCAAGTAAAAATAAAATGTGGATGTTTTCGTTGCATAAAAGTGTATAAACAGTTAACTGGACTTCATGTTTATAACTGTTTATAACTGGACAAAGAAAATAAGATGCAAGAAAGGTTCATAGTAAAAATTTAGACACAAAACTGAACCAGGAAAAGCTTAAATGATTAGAACTTTGAAAACGAGAGCAAAAATAGGATAAAAATAGATTAATAAAGCCATTTTGAAGATGATCACATGTCTGTTTAATCATTCAATGCAGCTTATATAACCTACATAGCAACTTATAATTGTGGTTACGGTTTACGTTGATATTCATGGCCCATCTACGATCAGGCTTTATGATTTGGTGAAACAAACCCAGAACATTCCTGTGATCATGGAAGCATTGATCCCTAGAAGAGCAACTTGAAACTATAGACAAGAAGAAACCACACAGATGGAGGAGAAGCCCTCTGGAAATTATTGAATTGTTTCTTTAGTTCCCTTCCACTGAGTGCTTACACAGGTTCAGTCAATAGTAATTGATTTGATTCTCTCATCACTGGTCTAGCTATTCTCTAATAGTCCGAACAGTGCTTCATGATTTAATTATTTGCAGCTACTTTTACCATTCATACAAATTTAAGTTGCCATTTTTGAGTAAAGAAATGCTGTAATATTGCGCTTTATATAAGACTTTCCAGCAATCATGTTAGATTTCCTGGCTTACAGGACACCGTGGGTGCTGTGAATGATGGTGGTAGGTGTTGTGAATCTTATAACAGCATACCATGGAATGTTAAATTGTGTCTGTAAAATCCTGCAGATTTCAATTCAGCTTTAAGACACTTCTTTGGACTGGGCTGATAATTGGAATGTTCAGGATGACAGGAAGGCTATGGTAAAACCCTTAATAACCAAATAACCACTCTTTACAACCGTGGTAAGCAGAAAAGCATCTCAGAATTTGAACCAAACTTATGGGCTACAAGAGCAGAAGAGCACCTTAAATATTTTTTCCTTTGGCTTTTTGAAAGAAAAACAGTAAGCCAGCATGAATTGTGTTACTTTTTGTAAAGCTTTGTATTGACCTATATTTTTGACAATAAGATAGGGAGATACCGGGACAAAGAAAAGACATCCTTGCATAACAAACCACATGTGCACGTCTCCCATGTGTAGCTCGAAATTAGTGTAATATTATTTTCTCATAACGCTCCACTCGTAGTTACTGCCTCTCAGTGTGAAAATGTTGAAAACCAAGCTCGTATCTGCTACTTCTAATGGCCCAGCAGGGAAAACGTAGTGTAATATAGCCCACTTGACATGCTATAGCATGATACACACTGCTGCCTCTATCAGCCCAAACATTAGGTCGTTAGAGATGTTACTAAACACGTTACCGTAAGCTCTGACACTACGCAGGATGGCGCTAAGGATTTAGTTCTACTGAATTTAATTATTAGGGACCATTTTGCAAAAAGAAGCATATGGTGTTGCTGCACTGGGAGTCACCTGCACAATACGCAGTGATGTGAAACTCATTAGTTAGAGAGGCAAAGCAAGAAAATGGCATTCTTCTTAGTACAGCATATGAAGTAACACTCAGTGAAGGTTGGACAAACCTGGAGCGTGTACATGGAGGGTTTCTCTGAAGTACTGTAAATGCAGCAGGAGCAGGAAACCTCCGGCGCTGAAGAGCAGCAGGAACAAGAAGGTGTACGGCAACCTCTGTCGGCGCAGACACCTCCTGCCTGTTTCTATTACCTTACAGTCCATGGCCTACTGAGTATGGCCCAAAGCCTGGAGCCTACAAACACACACATAATGTACACATGGTATAATGGATTAGCATTTATCACTAACTCTCAGGCGAAGTAAATAAGTACTGGCTAACATAAATAATCTCCAAGACGATTCATTATCATCAAGGGTCCACAAAACAATGCATTCTCTTAATAGAGAGGCTCCTTATAAAAATAGAAATGGAGCAATATACTCGCTAAGGGCATTAACATGAAACTCGCGGGACAGAGACAACATTCATTTTCGAATAGGAGGCATACTATTCTTTTTTTTTTTTATATCACTAGTGGTTTGCTCCAGTAGCCTGACACTACTTTACTGAGCTCCAAAATAAAACTATAATTCTATCTTAGTTCGTACAAACTAGCCTGAAAGTCACAGGAGAAATACGGAGCTGCCACTCCATAACTCATGAAGTCCATGCTCTTTGTACAGGGCAGCATATCTCTGCTGGGTCTCCAAAAAAAAAATCAGTTAGTTCCTTTTCAAAATATGAACTTGCTCATGTTCACTGTTCATATTCCTTGCATGTGTTTTTCATAATTTTGAGAATATTCGCCATCATTATTAAAAAAAATATCTTCCCAGAAAATCATATAGTCATTGTAACAAAATCCTGTGGCAGGTGGAGGCATGGTTTAGCAGGAGTCTGCAGCAGGTGTATGGGGGAGCGAGCAAATAAAAGTACTACACTTTTATGTATTATGTATTGTCTCATTTGTGTAAATGCATATTTAACATGCTGTTTCTCTCACTCACTCTCTCTCTCACTCACTCAGTGAGCAGGGCCGAGGTGTGTGCATGTGTGTGAGTAACAGCAGAGCTGAACTGAACCGAACCGAATCGAGCCACTGGCAAGCAGCTGATTTTCTGTGTGTGACAGTGGAGCTGAACTGAACTGAAGCGAACCGAGCCACTGGCAAGCAACTGATTTTCTGTGTGTGTGACAGTGGAGCTGAACTGAACTGAGCCAAACCAAGCCACTGGAAAGTTGATTTTCTGTTTGTTTTTTTGTGTTTTTTGCCTTTTGTCCTGGTGCAGGGGCCTGGACATAAAAAATAAACGCTTCCCAGTCATTGCACCCTTAGTCTGCTGTGTCCGTTGAGCTGCTTTGTGTCACAGACCCTATTTTTATTTATCAGCAACACTGTGTTCCAGCTTCATAGTAGTGTCGAGTGAACTTTTCTGATCTTTCTGGAATGTAACAAACTCAAAAAGTAAACATAATAAAATATTTCTTTGCATTTCCTCTCTAATTTGGCTCTACAAGCCAAATCACAGGACAGCTACCAACTGGGGAGGGTGAAATCTAACACGTGCTTCCTCCGAGACCCATGAAACCAGCCAAAGGCACCTTTTCAATGAAATGCTGCTCTGCTATCCACCCTCTTCCATATACATGAGCTTCTGCCTACAATTAACTAGTGTCACTGTAACTGACAGGAGAGAGAGTGTAATGCCATCCCTTCCACCCAGAGATCTCAACCTCTTAGACTCCCACCCACAGATAGCTGTGGCATCTTCAGGACTTGAACTTGCAATCTCCAGACAATAGGGCAACTGCTTTTCTGTTATGCCAGTTGAAAGCCCCAGATGGCTGTTGTCGTCAACTATAAACAACAGTTCCTTGTTTTGGGAAAGACATCATTGTTTTAAAAGATAGTGTCCTAGCTCCCTTAGTTACACAAGAAAACTTTCCAGAAGTCTGGAGAACAATTATGCACTAAAGTGAAGCAGGTGATGAATTGTCCAAGTATAGAAGTTGAATGCAGTTATGTTCTGCAAATTGCTATTTGCTGTTATCATTTGTGAATGAAAAAAAAAAATTACTTCTTATTTCCAGCAGCCCTGGGCTTTTTCACTGACCCTGAAGGCATAGTGGTAGGGTTCATTGAAAAATCTTTGAGTCTAGACCATGCGTATTACCAACTCCAAATACAGATATTGCTAGAAATATTTGGAGCACTAAATCAATACAGATACAGATAAAAGCCCTACTACATATACAGCCATTTACAATGACGAGTACTAATTTCTTAAGGTCACAAAAACAATGCCTTTAGTATTTCAAATATTGCAAAAAAGGTTTTCCTTTGGCAGATCTTTTTATCCAAAGTAACTTACAATTGAGCAGCATAGATGAGGACTAAGACCCCAACAGTGGCAGCTTGGTGGGACCAGAATTTAAACTCTCAATCTTCAAAACAGAAGAACCAGAGCTCTAACCTCTGCACCACCGCTGTTTTTTTCCACAGAGACTTTTCTGTACAATGCTTTTCAAACTAGTCCAGATTTCCCTTTTACCTTTTCCTGTACTTGCTTAATGTCATTTGAAGCCAAGTCAATTACACAACCAGACCTCTGTAATAGGTGCAATTATTCAGCCTGGGTGCAGTTTTTCTTTCTCAGGTTTGGCATTTAGAATACAATAAGGGTGTGTTTTGATTGATAACAGGGCTGCTATGTTGTACACTTTTGGCAGATGTGCTACAGTAGTAAAGATGAGGAAGTCTTCACCAAGTGTTGTGTTTGTGACAATGAAAGATCTGCAGATTCCATGAGTGTTAGTTGTTCTTTTCGTGATGTGCACAGGGGTTTGTATGCTGTGATTGTGTCAGATTTAAAATGGTGGCTCTTGAAGAATTCATTTCTAATTCATCGCGGGTGTTATCCTATTCATATGTTTCTCTGGTGTAAATAAGCGCTTCAACAGGTTTACAAACAGGAATTTCAGTCATAATATAAGGGAATTATGAATGCTTTATATTCAATGTAGTCTTTTTTTAGTGATGCTTCAGTGTTATTGGTAACACTGAGTCATAATAACAATGTCATACACAATATGTCATGGATGTCTTACTTTGTCATTAGTTGTACTGACAGGTTTATGCAGGTTTGTGACTATTACACTTAACTGTCAGGAGAGTCGCCATGAACGGTGTTGTGTTACTTTTTGCTAAGCATGCTCTGTTTTATGACAGATGTTACGGCATACTTCCTTAAACAAGCATAACATTTGGCTCAGTGACATCGTACTGTAATTTCTCAAAACATGTCATGACTTCTATCATGCTAACTCTATGGGAGCATTATAAATGGCTTGTCATGACATTCGTCCACACCTTAAAGATTAAAAAAAAAACAAAAAAAAACAGAAAACAGAACAAAGGTGTCAAAACATCCTTTAAGTTTATGATGGTGTAGATCTAGATTTTACCATGCCTACTTAGCAGTGCTTACAAGACAGAGCTTTGTTCATGGCTTTGAGTCCTCATAAATGACACTAGCAAGCCTGTCATTATTAAATTAAATATTTATATGCACATACTCATAACATCAAACAATGTGGTACTAGTAAAAATAATTACCAGTAATGATGACATGACATTCGTTGGACATGAAGTGTCACGGGAACAAGACGCTGAATATCATGACATCTATAACGTCTGTTTTATGACATTAAATAAAGTGTTAGCAAAGAACTTGAGGTTTCTTAAGAGAAAAAAATGTCAAAGTGAGTCAGTGTGAGTCAAAACTGTCAGTGTGTTTTAATGGTTATCTAAATCTCTTCATCAAATATGTAGCCAGCACTAGGAATTTTGCTCAACAAAACTAGGACCTGGATCTTATACTGTACACATGACCTCGCACGCACTCTGGGCTACCTCCACACTTCTTTCATAATATCATAATGATTATAATACCATGAATATAAAGAAGCACATAATGATGACAAAGCTTAGCAACAACTCTCCAGCATACCAAAAAGACAGTGTGACATAATCACAAAATCCCTGTGCTTATAACAAACAAACCCTGAAATATTTTATCAGGACTATGCTGCATTTTAATCACACCCAACACCCCAGATTCATATAATGCCATGTTTACTTACTCCATGTTTAATGCTTGTCAAACACTTTAAAGCATATGGATTTCACAGCCTAAACGATGAACAGCTAAACAGAGCAAAACAGTGAGAAATGGACAAATTAGCAGTGCTAGTGTGTGTGTGTGTTATTGATATAATGTGTTATTGATCAACTTGCTAGTATTGCTAGTACCATATCCACTACTTATAGCTACTCAGTTTCCTGTGTTTACACTTCCTGTGCTATCTTTAATAATCCCTCCATTAAAATACATTCTGTTGAATTCTTGAATCTGACTGGTCAGGTGTTGAATTTTCTAGAACAGCAGCTCTGACAGTAGTGCTTGAATGGTGGACACGTAACCTAAGAATACCAATAAAGTGATTTTAAACAGTGTTATTCAACAAAGAAAAAAATAATTATTTGGTGAAGCTTTCTGTAAGGAGATGGTTTTTTTTAACCTTTATGGAAGGAGTCTCCAGTGTTAGTGATTTTTAACAGATAGTAAGTTTTCCACTTGTGGAAAGCCTGGTAACATGACAAGCTGCATTTTTTTTTTTTGTTGTTGTTGATAGAGAGAAAAAAGAGATGCTGGTGAGCAATGTTCCCTCGCTTTTTTTTTTTTTTTTGTGGAGCAAAACCTATTTCTACTGGGCAGACCCTGATACCCAGTGATCCACACAGATTGTGGCTGTTCTGACCCTACCTGTCTAGCCGGCTAGCCTGGAAACAAAACTCTCGGCTGCATCGCTATGCTAAGGCATACCAGGTAATTATCACAGATGTTAAATAATTAATGTGGCTTGCTAAGTATTATTTGTGGTTGCCACTAAATTTGGGTGGCAACAGTACTGTCTCTTTTAGACATGCATTGTTGTTTGGGCTGTCAAAAAACAAGAAAAACACAATGCTGTTATGAAAGTAAAGTGTACTCGTGGCTGGTCCAAACAGTAAAGCAATCATCTGTCAGTTACTCCTATTAACCAACACAATTATGTATCAGTGATCTGAAGAGGTTTTTTTCTGCATGGGAGAATCATCAGGGATGTGTGACCAGAACAGTGTTGGTAAGGGAACAACTGTTAATAATAGTTATAACATAAGGGAAAACAGGAACTAATTTGTTCCACAACAATCCATAGCAAATGTAACTATAAATGGTTAAAAAAATGGCCAATCAATAATAAATTAATAATTAATAAATTAATCAGCGATTGGGAAGTTACTGTGGTATAAGAGCAATAAAACACATTTCAGAAGGTTCTGTTATTAGAAAATAATCACCTTTGAAGTAGTAATAACTTGGCATCAGGCTGCATCACACTACCCTGTTGTTGATTATTTTCCTATAACAACATGTCCCCAGGTGTTTTATTCCTTATATATTGTGGTAGTTTCTGCACTATTTCATTGTGGAATGCTACTTCAATAGGATGACAGGAAAAGTAATAGATGCATTGCCCATAAGAACATGCTGAATTAGATATGATCCATTTTTAAAATATCATTACAACCTATTTCTCTGCATCCATTCAGTATGTTCTTTACCAGATGGGCCACATCAGTCCCAGAGGAAAGCACCAAATTTGTTTGCTTGATGCATGCAGTTTTGCTTTTTTGCAAGCAATCACTAGAGGGGCGACGACGCTGGCTTTCTTTAACAACAGCTCTGAGTAAAAAATACCCAGCGCACCTGCTCACATCCCTTCACCCTCCATCCCTTTATCTTGACTTGATTGCTTTCCTCTGGACTTGACCACTTCCCTCATTATCAGCAGGCTGGCGGCATCGCTGTTCCCTGACCTGTGAGATAGAGGGATTTCAAAGTGTCGGCAGTGGCAGACAGACATCTGATGGATGTAATCTAGAATCCAGTGATCTCAGGGGAAGTGGAGGGTCTCTGTCTAATGAAGTTGTGGACAGCAGAAATAGAGGCAGAGACCTAGGTGATGACCTAGTGCACCTCAGACACAAGGGACTGCAGTGCAGAAACAGATACTAGTCGTGTGATGGGTTTCATTCTAACGCCTGTCCTCAACTCTGTCTGAACATGTTTAAAAAAAAAAACATATAATATGTTATTATATGGAGAAAAAAATATACAGCATACATATGACATTTTGAGAAGACTATTAGTACTGAAGTGCTGTCACTTTCTTGTCATGCTCACGGTTCTGTAATGAAATGAATACACTCGTCACATCTCAAGCCATTATTCTTATTCCGCTAGTTGCATGGCTCATTGCAAGTGCACTCAATGGTCTTTTTGGTCTTTCATCTAATTCTCGAATAGATAATACTCCTAGAATGTAATCAGAGAGCTGCCCATATTAATGATAATGAGAATATAATTCAGTGAGTGTGCTGTGGTCTGTCACTGCCATAACTAATTATGTTGCTCACCAAGTGGAAATTTAATAATGGAATTTGAAACCACATCACAGGTTTGGGTGTTTAAATATGCTCCGAATAAATTCAATATACTTGATTTTCTCAGACAAATAGATTTCATTTGCTATAATTATGGAATAAAAACTGTGTGCTCAGTGGCAATGATTTTGCATATGCTTATCAGAAGCTGATAAAGTAACAAGGGATTTCTATGACTAGTAGAAATGAGAGTGTAAGCCTATTTCTCAATATTCACTTCATTCAAATTCTGAAAGTTTCTTTTAGTGACTTATTAAAACAAAGAGTCTTTTAAGGCTGAGCTCCAAATTTAATAGAACAATTCATCTATGATTTCTTTTCTGTTAAAAGCATTACAGATTCAGATTCATACCACATTAACAGTGATTAGCTTGACACTGCATCTTCAATATCTGTTTATTCTCTCTATATCGCTGACATTCATCTTTATCCTGTATATTCCCAGCTCACCTAATGCAGTTAACTGCCTACATTCACCGAAAGCAACTGCAACCATCAGTCAAGGTCTTCCCAAAAATCGAGAAACGGTCACTACTGTGATCTCAGACATGTCTTGCAAGCACAATATAATAATAATAATAATAATAATAATGATGATGATGATGATGATGATGATGATGTGTTCCATCTTTATTGTGCCTTTCTAAAACTCAAGGTCGCTGTACCCAATATGGACCAAAAGAGAGTAAAACAATAGAAAGAAGGGAAGTGTTGGGGGCCCAATCACCTGCCAATCACCCAACATCCAGTTCTCCACTATCAGCACCTGGGAGGGTGAAGACTAACACATGCTTCCTTCAATACACTTGAAGCCAGCGTTTTTTGTTTTTTTTTAACTGCTGTTCACAAGGCAGCGTCACACACTCGGAGGAAACGGTTATTTGCCCTCTTCCTCATACTTGAGCTCACAGAGCCTGTGATTGCCTAGTATTGCTGTGATAAACAGGGGAGATAGAGTAACACCATCCCATCCACCCAGAAAGGATGGCTAATTTTGACTCCCAGCCCCAAACAGCTGTGGCATTGTTGGGATTCAAACTCGCAAACTCCTGACAATAAGGCTTACTCTCTTCTGTTTTGCTGAAAAGGTATGTTTCAGGTTGACTCGTACAATCTAAGGAAGAAGTGCAGTCCCAAAGGTCCAGGTGGACGGCATTCCAAAGTTTGGGAAGTTATGGAACTGAAAGATCTGCCCCCTCAGTGATCTCAGTCTACCACCAGTAGACTAATGTTGGTGGACCTGAGGGTCCAAGCAGGGGTGTAGGACTGTAGGGGCTCAGAGAGAAAAAGCGGGGCGAGGCCATTCAGTGTTTTGTAAGTGAGAAGTAGGAATGTAATGTGTGCTGAACGTTTTGTATGAATAAGGACTCTAGCAGATGAAGTTTGAATATGTTGAAGTATATTTAATGTATTCCCAGAAATGCCAAAGTAGAGGGAATTACAGTAGTCTAAACATTAGGTTATGAAGGCATGAACAAGGGGTTCAGAACCTTTCAAACTAAAGTCAGACAATGTAGTGCGTGGAATAAAAAAAACGTGAATGACCTAATGTGAGGTTCAGATGAAAGTGTGTTGTCAAATACGTAAAATGAGAACATTTGTAGAAGGAATGAATTAATAGTGAATGAAAATGGTGAAAAGTAATACTCACACTCATACCAAACCATGAGAAAGCAGTCTGAGTGAGTATGAGTGTGAGTATTACTCTATCTCTCCTGTTCTTCAGGTGAAACTGGATTACAGCGTATTTGTTCTTATTCTCCACCCTTAATACTTAGCTCAAATTCCGTATCAAATTCAGCAGGACGGTAAAAGGTATTTAAAATTACGATACTCTCAGTGGAAAAGACAATTATTCCAGTGGGTGCCCAGTTAAAGACAATATAATATTTAAGCACAGTTGGAATTGTTCTTCTTCAGATATAATATTACAGAATTAAGCTTCTCCTTTAGCAATAGAAAGTGCTTTTAAACCACATAATGTCTGGATTACAGGATTATGGATTATACCTGGATGATTCAGACATGTTTTTTTTGTTAAATATATTAACTAAAACATTCAGTTGAGTCTGTTAGACTGTTCATTCATTCAGTCATTTGTCTTTATTAACTCCTTTATCCTGGTCAGAGTCACAGTGGATTAGTGGTCATGGAAACACCTGCCATGAGGCAGGAATACAACTAGAATCGGACGCCGCTCAATCTTAGGGGACCATGCACACACTTTCACACACTCATTCGCATGTAGAGGCAATTTAGAGTCATCAATCTATCTACCAGCATGTTTTTGGTTGGTGGAGAGCCCAAGGAAACAGGAAAACCAAAAGAATACCCACATGGACACAGGAAGAACATGAGAAACTCCACAAAGTGGCAGTTCTGTGGGCAGAAAGGCCAAGTCAGAGGAGGACTACTGTTCACTAAAGTTTTGTTTTGTTTTGTTTTTATCATTTTGGGTAAACTCTATAGACTGTCTACACGAAAATCGCAGGAGATCAACAGTTTCTAAAATACTCTAACCAGCCCATCTGGCACCAGCATCCAATGAATTACCCTGCTGCCACACCATTGGCTGATTGGATAAATGCATTAAAGTGTAGGTATGCAGGTGTTCCAGGATACAGGTGTGTGGCCGGTGAGTGTATATTGCTGTTAACATGATCTACTGGAAAAATACATTTCACTAGTATTATCACAATCGGGACATTTACCTTGTCTAAAAATATTAATGATTACTTACACGTACATTTATTTAAAAAAAAAAAAAGAAAGAAAGAAACAGAATTTCCAAAGAAATACAGTGTTAGATATTGAAAAGGTTTCTTTGGCTAGTTCTTATCAAAGATGTACATTTATCCTCAGTAATGCTCCTGTGTCTAAATGATCAGATATACACTGGCAGTGCTCTCCAGCAGTACACTCATGCTAATTTGATTGTGTTTCATATTGATTTCTTCACCTTGAATAAGACATTGCTTGGAAGTAAAGAAAGTGCCCCTGACATGACCCATAGCTTCCCCTCGCTGTTTTAACTTTAATATTGATGGCTGTACACATCAGACCTGTGCTTTGATTCTTAAGCCTGTGTGAGTGTGGCATTTACTGTGAGGATANATCAACATCATTTTCCATTAAACTAATTGCATTATGGAATGACTCCAATTACTGGGAAATTAAGGGAAAGATGGGGTCAGAAGGCTATAAACAGGTTGCATAATTTATAATGTAGAACCATGTAGTGTAAATGTAAATGAATTTTTGCATGATGAAAAATGTGAAAGTTTTAAAAAAATTGCAATTGGCTTAATTATGCGGAGTACCAGTGAAGTGATCATTCAATCATCATTTATTCATCTTCAGCATGTGCTTTATTCCTGATTCATCACGTGGATTGCCTCACAGCTCCAAGGCTCCTGGTTTGATCCTAAGCTTGGGTTACACACCATCTGTGTGGAGTTTTGCGTGTTCCCCCCATGGGTTTCCTCCTTCCTTCTACAGTTTCCTCCCATCTCCCAACATGCTAGTATGTGGATTGGCAACTCTAAATTGCTCCTAGGTGTGAATGTATGTGTGATGCATGGTGCCCAACCAGGGTGTATTCCTGCCTCACGCCCAATGTTCCCGGGAGAGGTCCCGGATCCACCATGACCCTGAGCAGGACAAAGCACTCACTTAAAGTTGAATAAATGTTTTAATGCTTACAAATTAAAATGTCACACAATTATCTCTAATCCCTCATGAAGAATGCAAGTATACATTCTTAAAAAAAAATTAAACTCTAGATCCCTAAGGGTTCTTCAGTTGACCTTTCAGAAGAACCAAAGAACTGTTTTCCTAGAACTCTTTAGGGAAACTAAGAATCCTTAACCCTTAACTATACAATGTGCTCTTGACAAATCCTTGAACAACCATATGAATTAGTATGTAAATTGGAATGCAAAATGCCTCCACGTACTCCTGCCATCACAACCCCACCCTTTCCCCCAGGTTATCTGTGGCATATCACCAACAACTGAAGAACCTCACTGGGGAAATCACAACCCAGTCAACAGAATAAGCTTGCAATGAGCAAATGTCTAGCAATAGGCTTAATAATCTTATATATGTTTATAATTTGTTTATCTAATAAAGAGAAATATTAGTTGATATTTTTACTTGCTAAAGTTTTTAGTACAGTTAAAGTAAAGAAACCTTTTAAAGTAAACAAACCTTATCACCCGAGTATAGGGAGCACAGAGCCAGTGCTCGAGCAATTATTATATAAAGGAATGGTGTAAAACATTTTGTGCGTCACGTTTGTTTATTTTCGCTTTCAGTTCATCATTCCAAATTTCCAGAACACATGGCATTTACGCAGCTGCTTCAGCTCTGTTCTTGGGTTCAGTTTGTTCCTTGTGGCTCAATTTAGCAGTTCACGTCTACAGAAAAAAAAGCTCACATCCCAAAATACATGACATGTTCGGTTCACTCTGTACAGCTGAGTTGATTCGGGATCGCTTTCATGCTACAATGAAACTGGGTTAGAGTTCGAGTAGAAGCACACCAAGAGCATCTTGCATGGTGTCAGAATGGTTGAAACCCAAGTAAACAAAAAAAGAAAACGTACCAGGGTTAGATTCAAATGAACTAATGAAAGCACCTTGACGGATCCTCTTCTCTCACTCGTCACACTACAGAAAAACTAAGGACATGCTCAGCCTGACAGAGAACCCTGTTGTTTATGCATGTATGCTCTGCTGAAACAGTAAACACATCATTCATCACAACAGTGAAAACTCACACACAGATGAAACCACAACACCCTGACCCTCACCTCATGAGACGATATGTGTGTGTTTGCATGCATTCAGAATTTCATTCAGTCATGACACCCTCCACAGAGGCTCGTGCATTCTCTGTCTCTCTCTCACACCCACACACTATTAGAGACGGGCTTGGTGCCATATGTTGACCTCCCATACACACGAGGTGTTCTGTCTCCTGAGGGAAATCAATCACATGCTAACGTTGGCCAGGGCTCCTTCCGAAGCAGCTGTTCAGCCTGATGATCTTTAAACAAGAGACCGGAGCGGCTCTAACCGTCCCCGTGACCCCCACCCCCTGCGGCTCTGCTCTGTACTCCAGCCTGGCATCCTACAGTGCAGAGCGCTGAGCAGCTTACTGAATGTTAAACCCTGCGTTCTTGTAGGGCCTTATTAATCATACAGAGTGAGAACTCATCCTGTTGCTTTATCCGCTGGCTGCCTACCACTGTCCTTGACATTCACGCTCACAGGAAGTCTGACAAACGCAGTCAGAAATATTGTGTGGGCTTGTCAGAGCGTGTGCCAGGTATTCTAAAGCAGTGTGTGTGTGTGTGTGTGTGTGTGTGTGTGTGTGTGTGTTTGCTTTTGAAGATCTTAGTCCTATCATAAATGACTATATAACATGAACCAATGTAAGACCACAAGATAGGTGCTGAACACAGATGATTTAGCTGATGGACCATCCTCAGGGCATTCTGAGTCTTCAAACACTGTTTACGTGTATTGTATTACATTTATCTACTATGTCATGTGTTTCCATGCACAGTGTCCAAACTGTCCTTTAGTCCTTCACTGCTGTTGGCTGGATATTTTTGTTTGTGAGACTTCTTTCTCGCATTATGTTCTTTTCAATTTCTCAATTCTATGCAAATGAGGCATGGCACCGTAAAGAGATTAAACCAAACAACTGGCTCAAATGATTACTCTGACAGGTGTGTGTGGTCTGAAGTTTCTTCAGTTCCCCACTTTAGCTCTTACCTGCAGCTAGTTNGTTTGACATGCAAATATGGAAGAAAAACTTATAACCATGGTTTCATCTTATCCTGACGAAGAAAAATAAAGCTTGGAAGGAAGTAGCAGAGATCACTGTTTGTCTCAGGGGAACATACTGTAAGCTTGCTTTGCTCATCTGCCAAAGAAGCTAGTAAAAAAGCTTTGCATGTAACATGTGACCAGTAGTCACAGTGATTAGTTCATTGTCTCAGTTAGCTTCAGAAGCTATATATAGCTGCTATTGTTTCTCAACAGAAGTAAAAAAATGCAAGACATTCTGCACGCTCACAAGTGACAAACAAGTGACATGAGCAACTTGACACTTGCTAGTGTGACCAACAGATGAACCCAAAAATGATGCTAAAGTTTACCTACTAACTTACTTATTTACTAAAGTTAACTTACTTCGTTTAACCACTCTAGCTCATTCCTTCCACCTTTTAGTAGCAGACAATGAAATCCAAATACATCTACTTCCTGGTTACTTTACGGTTATAGCTAATGCATTTGGCAAAAGTATCAGAGTGCCTTTTGACCATAACAATGAGAAATCTGGGGCCCAAAAGCAAAGCACGAGGAATGAGAAAGAATTGGATTATGGAAAGCTCGCCTGAGTAGATACATTTTTTACATCTGGTCCTTTTGGTACCTCGTCTCCCTCCTCGACAACAAACTGTTACTTTTAATGCTCCTACTAACTAGATAGCTAACAATTTATGCTATATTGACATAATGTCACTCATTTCTTGGTCAGGACTAGCAGCTATCTTTCATATCCTATCTAAATTAGGTAGCTAGATAGATTATTGTTATTGTATTCTTTGAGATAAGCGTCAGCCAAAATGATCTCTTATCTCTGGATTTATGTGCTAACAGTGTCAAGTGGTTACAAATGTCAATATTTGTGTCTGTGTTAATGGCTCAGTAGCCATACATGTTTTCTGCTTTGGTATAATAGTGTTGGATGTTGAACAGGTTAGACATGACTACTAGTCACGACAGATTCAGGATTCTTACTGTTTACAAAATATTAAGGGTGTGGAAGTTTGCACATGCAAATACTTCACTTGGAAAGGCCACATGAGAAGGGCGTAAAATCTTGTGACAAGGTTCCACGACTGATTGGGCGTATGGTATGAGTACTTTCGCAAGTACCTACCTACATGTAAAATGTCTCAAATGTGTCCTGCACCAACGGTTCCTGTCGTTAAGCAGTTGTTTTAAAGCACACCAGCTCTGCACACAGCAAACAGCCATTAGCATAGCGCTAAAACCGTATGAGAACTCCCACAAGTGTTGTTTCCTCAGAATTAAAGGAAGCCATTATGGATGCTGCAGCAGCAGAAGTCAAAATCACTTTCAGCCAGTGTAAGAGCTTTTACATAACAGACAACAGAGCACTAACCAACCAAAGAAACGAAACCTTCATGTGGTCCCCCCCATGAAGCTGTTTCTCTGTCATTCATAATTCACCGTCTGCACTCTGAATAACAGCCTTTGAGGAATAGTTTAACGTCCCAGATGAATAATTAAAAGGTGCCCTTTCCCCCATTAAAAGAGACAGACAGATAGCATTTCCACCGTCTGATTGGCCAGACACCGGTCTCTGAAGGCTGCTGTGGCTTTTCTAAATGCCATGCTGTCAGTAACTTCAAATAACAAGTCGATTACACTTTCATCAGACATCCATTTCATGCCAAAAACTTTTTTAATGGATCGTAATTATTAGTCATTTAGAAGCAGACGGCTGTTAAGGGACAGTTTTATTCTTGTCAATTAAAAGGAACTTTCTCTCTGTGGTCAATTTTTGCATACAACTGTTAGTGTTGCTTTCAGGCACTGGAATCTGAAATTAAACATCCACATCTGGAAAACAAAATACGTCTTAAAATTCTTTAAATGCACGATCATGAATCTCCACAAGTCTCGCTAGTTTCCTTGGTATCCTCAATGCCACACAAAGCCAAAGCCAAATGAAAGGTACTGTTAATGAGATCAATGAAGTAATGAAGTGCTGCTTTGATTTTGGAGAAGAGCCCTGCTCCACTAAGCCCTGTTCTCCAGTCTGCATCCATTTCCGATTGGCTGGGTGGGAGGATGAGCAGCCTTGTACTATTTATAGTCTGGTGAGAAATAATTCAAAGCTATCAGAGAGAAGATCGCGCAAATCTCTGACAGCAGGAGGAATGGCTGAGGAAATCTTTTGTCTGTCTCCCTAAGACTGTGAGATGATGTTATGTAATGTGCTTTTCCTGTCTGGGAATCAGTGCATGAGTGATGGGAATGATCTGAACATGGGACAGGAGGGAAAAGTCAGTCTTTCCATCACTGCTTTAAACACTCTTTAGTGATTAGTCTTAACACACACACACACACACACACACACACACACACACACACACACACAGGCTGGTGTAAGATTTACTCACATAGTCTAATAACAAGCTCATTTAATACATGACAAGACGTCTGTAGGTTTTTAGGCTCAGGTGACACATTTATTTTTAAAATCTGCAGTTTCTTTCTTTGTGTGCATGTTGTATTATTTTGGATTATATTTTAAATAAAAAGCAAAAGCCAACACTGACCTTAACTGTCTTCATCGTGCTCAGAAAGTCCCTCTGCTCTGCAACTCAGCAAGTCTCCTTTCAGTCTCCCTCACAACTCAAGCATGGTTCAGGAAACCGTGTAACGCGCGCGCGAACATGAAACCCGTTTTATCTTCGCAACTTGTGGTGCACGCTGGGTGTCCGCGAGGAGCTCCGTGTCCGCGTGACGCTGCGCTCGTGTACAGCTGAAGCGTGTAGCGCGCGCGTTGGCGCATGCCCGCTTCTATTCCTGCGCTCCCTCGAGACGCTGCGCGCGCACTGCCAAGCAACAGCTCCAGCCCCAACAGCCCCAACACAAAGACAACCTCCGCCAAGTTTGCGCTTCTCGGTAACGGTTCTGCACCTCGGTTTCAATTACAAGTGATTGAAGCATCACGGTTTTAACTCTATAAACACACACACTCACACAGAATGCACTACACACCAGGCGTCATGGACAGATCGTTATTATTTCCTGTTTGAAACAGTCCAGATGGGGAAAATCCCAGGAGAAATAGGAAAACCGAATCAACCCGAGTGTTAAACAAACTGACAAAACCTGCATGCATCAGCGTCAGAAGGTTGCTGCTGGTGATTTCTGTGGTTTTCAGCTGAACACATCCATGCACGAGCTCTTCAGTACTTTCCATTACTCGAACAAACAAAGGAGAAATCATTAGAACTGCTCAAGGCCTAAATACAGCATCTTACAAGTATTCACCTCACCTTGAACTTTTCCACATTTTGCAGTGTTACAGCTGGGTTTCACAGCAACAGGAGTGAAGACTTCAATCACAACATAGTTATTTGTAAATACATTGGTCTCACACACACACACACACACACACACACACACTTCAGTATTATGGGCTACTCTGTGTGACATTTAATTCTAATAAAATCCACATCAGTTCCAGATGGTAACGCTACAAAACGTGGAAGAGTTCAAAGGGGGTGAATACTTATGCAAGACACTGTCGAATTCTACAGGAATGAAAGAGAGAAGGGGTCGAGAAAGAATGAAAGAAAGAAAGAAAGAAAGAAAGAAAGGGATGGATGGATGAATGGATGGATGGAGAAATTAATCAAAGAAAGAAAAAAAGAAATAATGAGATATAAAAGAGAGAAGAAAAGGGGAAGAAACAAGGAGGACACTTGGACAGGGGATGGTGCAGGCCATGGGATGTAATAGAGATATTAAAGATCGAAAAAGGATTAAGGATAGAAAGAAAGTTAGAACGAGAAATAGGTGGCAAATTTTTCAAAATCGTTGAGCAATTTCCAGCACGATATTTACACTTCCAACATTTTAGCCTTCTCTACTACTCACTTTCAGTAAATGCTTTATCCTGGTCAAGATCATGGTGGAGTCTACCCTGGGAACACCGGAGGTAAGGTGGGAATACACCCTGGAAGGGACGCCTGTCCATCGCAGGGCACCATTCACACAATCATTCACACCTAGCGGCAACTGATCTCAGACAATCCACCTACTGCCATGTTTGTGAACAGATGGAGGAAAAGGGAGAACCCAGAGGAAACGCATGCAGACATGGGGAGGACATGCACAGACCCCAGCTCAGGATCAAACCTGGAACCCTGAGGCACCAACGCTGCACACTGCACCACCATGCTGCCCATTTTAACCTCTTCCATCCATAAATAAATATAAACAAGTTACCAATTCAGTACAATAGTGAATTATGAAAGTTCATTTGTGATCATACCAACCCAGTCATGAACATAAAGATATTATGGGAAGTAAATGATATATATATAACTGCATCCTACATTCTTAAAACCAGGCTTCAAAAATCAAATAATCTCAAAGCACCAACTAAAATAGCAGAGCTACATGTAATGCGGTTATCACTTACCAAAAACAGAGTGTATTGAAAAAGCTTAGTGTCTGCATACAAAACAATTTGACTGTCAAGTGGACTGTCCACCAAATGAAATGAACACATTAATGAGGAGTACCCCAGCAGATATCTGGCTCCGACATTAAATTCGAATGAGGTACTTGGGTGGTGTGCTTCACACCGATCCTGAAAAAGTGAACAGTATA
>CM074951.1:20816128-20833147 GCA_037577455.1 Pangasius macronema | reverse complement strand
TCTGGCTCCGACATTAAATTCGAATGAGGTACTTGGGTGGTGTGCTTCACACCGATCCTGAAAAAGTGAACAGTATATTTAAACTCCCTTAAGTGCCAACAAATTATTCATTTATTCCTCCAAATGCAGTATTCTAATTCAGTAGCTACAGGAAATTGTGTAGTTATGAGCAGGCTATGTCTAGCTATAAGCAGTATAAATAGTCACTCAGAGCCACCAGGGCGGGATGCAGGGGATCCAGATAGCAGGTCGATTAAGCAGGTCGATTAAGGCCACCAAATATTCAGACGCAGCTATGGTTAAGGAATCTAGGTCTGAACCCACCAGTGGGTGTTAAGAGGTTTTAACCTTTGAGCTGAAATAATTATGATTTTTTTATTATTAGGACAGGATGGCATTGCCTCTCTGGGTACCGGTGTGTGGAGTTTCACATGTTCTTCTCTGCATTTATGTGGGTTGCCTCCGGGTTCTCCAGTTTCCACACACCTCCCAAAAACATGCTGTAGGTGGATTTGCTACACTAAATTGTCCCTTGATGTGATTTAGCATGCGACTGTGTGTGTATGGTGCCCTGTGTCCCATCCCGGTTATGAATAATAGTTATGTATATATGCGTATATTTATCAACAAAAAAAACAGACAAAAATAGACAAATCTCACTGATGATTCCAGATTACTCTGCACTGATGCAATATTGTATACCCGTGTTATATATGGCCGTGTTTATGTATTTCTGTGACATTGTATATTGTTAAAAGCACTATACAAATAAAATAAAATTGAATTGAATCAAATTATAGTCTGTCAAAAAATGACCAACAGGCTTTCTCAAAAGATGCCCTGATTCAGATATTATTGATAACCTTCTTAATGTCATCAGTGATTCTCAACATGTTTTGTTTTAAAAATAAAAATCCAGTGGTGGAACTGCTGACAAAACTTTATTAAAAGTATTATATTCATTAATGTGTCCTTATAGTTATTAGCCTATTTGTCAGGTCACATGAAACTCAAAAGCAAGTAGGCTTATAAATAATGTCAGCTTGGTATGTTAAGCATGGATAAATAACCTGGTATGTTTTGTGAACGGAAAGTTCAGGAATAAAAAATTGTATAGCTCCAATAAATAACCAGATTATGATTGTACATATTACCTGGCTGCAGTCTGATAGTCTAAATCATGTACGTTTCTTGATATATGCAGAGAAAGCTTTTCGGTGCCATTTGTAAAACATGAGCTGATTTGAGTTTAGCTCATACCTTATCCTCATAGTTTAAGCATTATATACTAATCTCTACTTCTTTGTTGACATGAATTTGTCTTGAATGTGTCGTTGATGCATTTGATCTCAATAGAGACACACCACAGGTGTGACCACTGTCGCGTCTAGTTTTTCTCCTTTCCCTAACAGCATTAGCTCAAGCAATACAATAGGATTGACTCACCGCCTCAAATCACTCTCTCCGACTCTAGATGTCATCATTCCCTTTTTACCTTTTTACGGATGACATCTTGTTACACTTATCAAAGATATCATCCTCTATCTCTCAGTGGCTTAAAATATTTAATAACTTCAGATGCAGAAGTGGATATAAAATTACTAAGACAAAGTGCATTCTAATGCCCTTGGCAGAATCCGGTAAGCATGCCTATGTAATTCCCGTTAGCACTGATTTATCCAAGAATACAGATTAAACTCTGACTCCATTCGCTCTGTCGATCAGTCAGGACCTACAGAGACATGGTTCTCTGCAGAAACAGGGAATATATATTCTCCATGGGTTCCAGGTTTCCAGTTTATTCTCTATAAGTCCACTTTCTCTTAACAAAAGTATTGCTAGGAAAATTGCTTTAAAGCTTAAATTGCTTTAAAGAAAACAAAGACAGACACACAAACGAGGAACTGAAGTTGTAACAAATTCTGGAGGAATAAAGACATTGTGAGGCTTGCGAGGCTTTTTCTAGTTATATCAAAGAAAAGAAAAAAATGCATAGAACGAAGATTCAACGCAATGGTAACAAATTCATATAATATGTGACAAGATATCTGGAAGTGTATAGACTTAGGTGATACATTTATTTTCAAAATCTCCAGTTTCTCCAATCAGAAAAAACTGTTTGTCTTGAAGGACTGGTCAGAACAAACTGTAGTGTACACAAGCTCCATAATAGCGTCACACACTGCAGTTTTTTCCTTTCTCCCAGGACATTCTTGCTTTCTGTACTTAAGACTGAGATGTGCATTACATGCTTATAGGCTACTGTGGGACTCAGCAATCGACTGTCACACTCTAATGAGCTGTTTGAAGCTCACACGCACATGTGGAGCTGTTTCCTTGAGTTACAAGAAATTACTCTTGGCTTTCTCCCACACACTCCCATTGACTGTGATATGGGAACTAATATTTATTATTCCACCAGTCTAGGATTGGAATTGGGAAGGCATTTCCAACATTGGCAAAGCACAATATTTAAAAAATGATAAAGGATATATGATAAAGGAAGCTTATACCACTATATTGTATATTTTGCAGAAGATGAAACACCCGCCTACATGTTTCGAGTTGCTCCCAAAAGCCTGTCAGCACACACATTCACAGCAGCCACATTTGAAGAACAAAATAGGGATTCAATTTGTCCTCAAGATTGCGCAAATATTTCAAATTTGGTCACAGTCTTTGCCACTTAAGTCTGACAAACTGTCCATCCACACTGATTGACATGTTACAGCCAAACTATGAACTTCAAAATGTTTTGATTATTCTTTACTCTAAGAATTGCCAAATGGTCTCTGTACTACTTTTGAAGAAGAGAAGAGATATAAGATGATCTTAGTATAGTATCTAGAGTACTGTGCAAAAAGATTAGGCACATGCAAAGAAATGCTGTAGAGCAAAGATGCCTTCAACACTAATGAAATTCAAATGTTTCTACATTAAAACATACCATAAAGAGCAGTAAACAGTAATAAATGAAATAAAGTCTATACTTGGTGTGACACAGGTACAATGTGTGCAGTTTTAGCAGGAAATGAGCTGAAAGTTTTACTGAGCATCATGCAGAAGCAGCCACAGCTCTTTAACTGTCACATTTGTTTCTTATCTTTTGCAGCGAAACCCAGCAGCCTTCATTTTGTCATTTTGTCTGAAAAGTGTCTCTTATGTAATACGCTGCTTTCTTTCCTGATATGCAAACATTGTTCTGTAACATTTAATTTTGTGCTGGAAAACTACTGTTTGGAAATCTAAAGTGTTTTTGTACTGACTGGATAATGTAGAAGTCATAAAATAAACATCTATAACAAAGTTTGTACAAAAAAAAATGGGTGCCTAGACTTTTGCGCAGTGCTGTATCTGTTTAATACACCACAATGCTTTCATTGCATATTTCAGCTTGGAAAGAAGGCATGGTCAGAGCACAGGGTCAGCAATACATAACATGAAATGTGATAAGACTTTTTTCAATTTGTAAAAACATGACTCTTATGGATTTTTGCATGTTCTCCTCATGTTCTGTGGGTTTCCTCAAGGTTCTCCAGTTTCTTCCCACTGTCTGAAAACAGGCCAGTGTGTGCATCGGCTAAGTTAAATTGCCCCTAGGTGTAAATAAGTGTGTGAATGTGTGTGTGTGCTTGGTGCCATGCAATGGACTGGCATCCCATCTGGAGTGAATTCTCCCGTCATGCACTCAGTGTTCCCGGTATAGATTCTGGATCCACCATGACCCTGACCAAGTTAAAGCGTTTAAGGAAGATGAAATGGAAATGACTCTCAAGGCAAATTCCAGTGGCTAGGTCCTGTGTCCTGCTATACAAGTCCCTGTGCAAATTGTTACTATCGAAGCGTTAGCATGTCAGAACGAGTACACTGATAAAAACCTGAGATTTAAATTGTAGCCAAAACTTTTGTCAGAGCTGCTGTTATAGAAAATTAATCAGTTAAACTTTTGGCCTTTCAGGACTGAGAATTCAGCTATTTTATTTGACATTATCACAAATATCCTCTAAGTGTAAAAGAGAAAAACACTTGCTGTAAGTTGAGGAAGGAACAAAATAACGAAGTATACACTAGACACTCCATGAGAAGTGTGAGCTCAGCATGGTCCTTGATTTTTCCCGTGTCTTTTTTTTCTTCACACACTCACCTCAAACTGTACCAAGTTGTAAATTTTACACACTGCAAAAAAATGACATCTTAGCAAGTGAAAATATCTTGAATATAGTCTTTAATATTGAAAATATCTTGAATATAGTCTTTAATATTGAAAATATCTTGAATATAGTCCTACTGTAACATTAAAATAATGCAAATATTTGATGATTAAACTTATTGAAATAATCAGCTTCTAATTTGCAGATCTTTTTTTCTGAGTTGAAACATGTATTTCTAGAAAGAAGCAAAATTATCTGACAGTAGAGTAAGAAAATATAAAGCTTGAAATTTGTAAAAACAGGCTGAACAAGGTTAGATTTGACTCTATAGTTCTCAAAACCAGAACTATTAGATTTTATAAGAATTTCTCCTTATTCAATATATTTTCACTTGCTAAGATCATTTGATATGTAGTGCATTTTATATGTAGTCACATGTGATGTTCATGTGACTTTTGTGTAAGAGTCTTACACCTTCTGTACTTCTGTACAAAATGCCTCTGGTGCAAATATAACTATATTTTCATTTTGGCAGAAGTATCCCTTTATCTCAGTATTTATTCTCTATCTGCATCATTATAAGAGCTAAAAGCAAATCTAGTGTGACCCAAATTAATGGAAAGAAAGCAGGCTCTCAGTGAGCAGGGTCATAAGCATAGATCTGCTTGCTGGGAGGCTTTTTTTTGGAGAGATGTTATAAGGATGGAGCGTCACAAGATCCTCCTGGTGTGCAGCAAACACAACATTGCGCTCTGCTGGTGGTCTGTGCCGCATGCTGCAGCCCACAAGCAGAAGTGTCTCTGTGAGGTCTTTACAGTGGACCCCTTCACTGATCACAGCATCCTGGACCTTCAGGAGACTTACAGAACATATTAAACACATTTAGTTGGAACAGCACTTTGTTTTCTGAGTCTCTCTCTCTCTCTCTCTCTCTCTCTCTCTCTTGTCTTCACTCCTCAGAGAAGCACTCAGGACACATCATCATAACTGCTAATGTGATTGGACACACATTGTGGAGACATCTGACACCTCATGATTACATCATATTCAGCAGAGATAAATGTTTTTAGGTCACACAGACATCAACTTATTTTATTGGTTACCATATTTGTGTGTGTGTGTTTATATGAGAGGTCTCAAAAGGACCATCTACTAGGGTATATTCCCCAGTTTCAGTTCTCAGGGTGATTCAGCCTTAGGCACATGTTACAGTCCTCACCAGAGACTTGATCTCCCATGCTGCTCACACAGCATACCCCCTCCTGCGACCCCACCACATGGATATGAGCAACTACTAACAGCCTGTTATTTTCTATGTTGAGAAAAAATCATGTATTGTTTAAATTGGGTGCTTTGTTTAAAGGGGTTCTCAGCTACAGCACTGGGGAACCATGACCTGCACAGATGAGATTCTAGTTTTCCATGTTTCCATACAAATATGAAGAGATAATCCTTACATTGCCTGAAGCCCCCGCCCTAACCCGCACCATCTCCCCAAAGAAAACCTGAATCTGTATTTTACATTAGAGAAACTATCTTGAGTGAATCATATGAGTGAATCATATGAAAGAATCATAATGCTATCATTAATCATTCTCTCAAATAGATGGTAGGAAATAGTAAAGATCTTCAGTTCTTCATGTAGGAGATACTGTATATAGAGGAGCTAAGTCCACTTCCTGGCATGTTTCTGGAAGGTTATAAGAAATTGGAAAACCCATACGGACATGGTGAGAACATGTCAAAGTAATGGACTTATTACATTACCAGATAATGTTGCACATAATAATATCCAGTCATTTTGGGAACAGATCAAGATTTTTATCATTTTTTTTAGATAATTACAGTTAAAAAGTTGAAATCGAAATACTCTCTTATTGAGATTATATTATTTAGTGAAGTATTAATTAATGATATACAAGATATACAATATTGTGCAAAAGTATTAGGCATCCTAATTTGTTTAAAACAAATTTTAGTCTTAGATGTCTATTTTATGGTTTCTGCATTACTGGATCAGTAAAAACATTTAAGATTATTATCCAAACGTTACTTTTCCAACAAAAATGAAATGTTACGTAAAAAAAAGTCGGCATGTCTGTAAAGAAAACGTTATGAGGTAGCCCACTTTTCAGACAAATAATATAAGGAAGGCTGTCAGAAGCAAGAGTGACAGCCAGAGTCTCCAGAAGAAGTGTGACAGATTCTCCAAGATGTTTAGAAAGACGTAGCAGCCAAGATTTTTTTATAAAGCTGTGCAAGATGTACCTGAGCCCACTCAAAGGGTCAAAGGGTTTTCGCACCAAATATTGACTTCAGGCATCTTTGCTTTTCAGCATTTCTTTGCAAGACTTTTGCTCAGTAATGTATATATTAGCAATTGAAGAACTAAGAAGAACTATTCATTGGAAAAACTACTGTATATTACAGACAGATTAAAGATCTTAAAATGATCGATGTTGACATGAATTGAAAGACATGTTTATATCTTATGGTTAAAGATAATTCAATACAATATACAGTGATGATCAGATAAAATGCATTGATTCTAGTGCTTTTGATTCAATGCATAAAATGTGGCTCCTACTCAGACTCCCTCATGCATACTTATTGTGCAAAAATGAGAAACAACTGGGAAGAAATGCAAAACATAGGGCAGAGAACCTGTGTGTGTGTGTGTGTGTGTGTGTGTGTGTGTGTGTGTGTGTGTGTGTGTGTGTGTGTGTAGATATGGATGCCTGTGGAATATTACAGTGTGGAGGCATACGCTGCTATCAGGACAACTACGGATTACTGATGGAGTAAGTGAGGACTCTACTGCATGTGCTGCAACGAGCTGCAAAGAGTTCATATTTGTGTGAGGTATAGAGCAGTAATCTCTGCTTACATTAATGTAAACAATATCATTGACTAAAAGTATAAAATATATAAAAAGAATTATACAAACAAAAGAGAAAATGGGAAACTCCACACAGATCTTTAAGCAAGCTCGCAACCAAACCGCTGACCCTGGAGCTGTGAAGCATCAGTGCTACCTGCTGTGCCAATATACTGATGTACAGTACATAAAGACTGGAGTTAATAATCAAATGATTGTCTTGTATAAAAATAAAAGCACGTAAGGAATAAAATGCTTGCAGGGCGTGCTATATTAGGAAGATAATCAATGATTACGAGAAGCAGAATCACCGTTACCATCCCAAAGTTAATTATTGTCGTATAACAGCAGGTCCTGAAGTGTTTTTTTTTATTCCCCTTATATTACAGTCATTTTTACCATTTTGTCAATTAATAATCAGCATGTCTTATGTTTTATCCATTTATAGTGACATTTAATGTAGAGGAACATCTGTGAAACAAGTTACTTCCTCTTATCACTTACATTATAACAGCTACAACCAGTCGTTCCCTCACCAGTCTTTCGTTATCGTTATTCTTGAAGTTAACAAAGCAAAAAAATTCAGTTTGTCATGTTATCAAGACTCTGACACTGGAGCCTCCTTCCATAAGTGTTAAATAAACCTCTCTTCACAGAAAGCTTCAACATATAAATGAATATAAATATAAGTTTTTCTTTGTTAAATAGCAGTGCATTTTGAATCCATTTATTATTACACTTAGATTAGGTGGAGCGTCTGCTAAGTCCTGGGTAAGTTCCTACCAGAGAAGCAATAACATATTAGAACAGGCAAATTGATATTACACTTGGCACTATTGTTAGAGCTGTTTTTATAGTCATATGATCAACACCTGAACAATCAGATTTGAGACCTACCCTTTATTGCTATGTATATATACTTGTTTCCCTTCTTCTACCCATCCCAAGGCACACAGAGATTGTGCCAGTAGACAGAGGCCAACCCTACAAGGATCCTGATCCTGGTTTCTGCCTCGTGGGGATTTGGGTATTCAAAGCAACGTTGCCAACCCTATGTGGACTTTGAGGAAGGCAACAACCTCCAAATTAATTTACACATAAAATTCTACATGACTATACATAAAGAAAGGATATTGCTCATATCACACTCTCCAGTGTCACCCAAATGAGGATGGGTTCCCTTTTGAGTCTGGTTCCTCTGAAGGTTTCTTATTCATATCATCTAAGGGAGTTTTTCCTTGCCACAGTCGCCTCAGGCTTGCTCACTAGGGATTTTTTTTTATCTAGGACTGTTTGCATGTTTTGTTTGTTTGCATGTTTTTCTGTTTCTTATGCTCTGTAAAGCTGCGTTGAGACACTGTTCATTGTTAAAAGTGCTATACAAATAAAATTGAATTGAATTGAATATTGCCATTTCTTCTGCAATCGCTAAACTAACATTGTGTGTGGAAACTACACCTATGCATTTATTCTAACTAATCAAGTAGTTATGAAGCCTCTCATGAACTGGGAGAAAGAAAAATGTCCTCAGCGGAGTGGATTCTCAGAAACACACTCAGAATCCTATATGCTACACGATCTCAAAGTCTCAAAACCTGTAATTGTTTTGCTTCTGTTCTGTTCTTCAAAATATTGAATGCCTGTGCTGCATCAGTAAATCCTGGTGCTGAGCTGAGACTGTCACTGGAGTGCAGATACACACACTATAGCTGACAGCTGTCACTTACACAAACCCAGAGGGAGCACAGGCACCACTCACTGCGTATCTCCAACTGGCAGGTGGCGGCTGTCTGCATCATGGCAGGTGCTGGCACGTCTAATGCCATGTGCTTTGTGGAGATCTGAACTAACACAGCCCATTCCCTTACACAGCCCATTCCCTAATGCTGTATGTCCTTAATGGTAGATAGTATAAAGTGGGAAGCGTAGACTTCAGATTCTTAATAGACCATGCAGCCAAAAAATTGTGAACACCTGACCATCACACCCGTATGTGGTTCTTCCCCAACTGTTGCCACAAAGTTGGAAGCACACAGTTGTACAGGATGTCTCTCGTAGCATTATGATTTCCCTTCACTAGAACTAAAGGTGCACAAAGCGAGCTCCAAGAAGACATGGTCTGCCAAGATTTGAGTCCTGCACAGAGCCCTGACGTCAACCCCACTGAACACCTTTGGGATAAACTGGAACACCACCTGAGCTCCAGGTCTCCTCACCTGGCATCAGTGCCTGACCTCATTCACTGTTATAGCTGAGTAGACACAAATCCCCACAGCCACACTCCAAAATCTAGTGGAAAGCCTTCACAGAAGACTAGAGGTTATTTTAATAGCAAAGGGGGATTAAATCTGTAATGGGATTGTGGCAGCAGGCCGTGGTGGTGTGTCGGCAGTGGACGGAGAGAAGACGGGTCGAACTGGCCCCAGCTGCCACAGGAATGTTCAACAAGCACATGAATGTGAGTTACATTTTACATTTACATTTATGGCTTTTGGCAGATGCCCTTATCCAGAGTGACTTACAGTTATCTTTTTTCTTTTTTTTCTTCTTTTTTTTAATACAACTGAGCAGTTGAGGGTTAAGGGCCTTGCTCAAGGGTCCAGCAGTGGCAGCTTGGTGGTGCTGGGATTTGAACTCTCAACCTTCTGATCAGGAGGCCAACATCTTATCCACTGAGCTCCACACTTGATGGACAGGTGTCCACAAACTTGGCCATATAGTGTATTAGATGGCCTGACGTAGGCCATTATCTACCAGTTTTAGTCCTGGGTCTTCGGGAACTGCTAATCAAGTCTTTGTGTTTTCTTCAACCTTCAACCAACACCAAAACAAATAAGAGATTTGTTCCATCACTTCGATACATTACTATTGTGTAGGAAGCAATGTTGTGTATTGTATATGTTTTGTATTTACTTGTCTATGTCCTGTATCTTACAGTAAGATTATGTGTTCAAGTCAAGTATTGCTGTACTATAAGCTGAATTAGACTCTTTTTGTCCATAACAGTCCAACTCTGTATGCTGCGCTGGGCAGTTTCCCGAAAACAGAGCTCAGATCATGGTCAATATTACAAAGAGCTTTTGGGAGAAACGTAGTACAGAGGTAAAAGCTGGTTAATGGCATGAAAGCCATTACAAATTTCCATTGGCTCCTGTTGGGTTTGTAACAGTCTAGAATAGTTAGGAACTGTTTTCCAATATGGCTGATATCATGTCCACAAAGGTAAGTAAGAAATAAGTATTGTATATAGTATAGTATAGTAAGAAAATACAATTCTTTAAGTATTTCCCACCCCTGGAAACCATATATTTGTTAGATTTTGAAGGGGGAAATGTTGGTTTGTGATGTTTGTGATGGAAACCACCAAGCCGAATCCGATTAGGTTGTCAAAAATAATGTTTGTCTGTTGTTGTTGTTTTTTTTTAACATAATGGGTGAGCAAAGCTAAGGGTCACATACTGTTTCGATCTTTGTTTAAGACTACAAATAAATAGTTCATAGTTGTTCATATTCATAAGTATATAGGCATAAGACATATTATGTGTGTAAATCTGGATATACTGTAGGCTCTGGAAGTACTGTAAAATAAATAAATAAATAAATAAATAAATAAAGTCAGGTCTGGAAGTATTTGGAGAATGACAGAGTTTTTGTGATTTTGCCTTTATACACCACCACAATGGATTTGAAATAAAACAGTCAAGAAAGAAAAGTCTTTAATAAAACCATTTCCATTCCTGAAAATGTACATTGTTTATTGTATGACACAACACCTTTTTAAGGCATCATTTGCATTAGAGATGCCCAATTCCCAAAGAGGAAAGCATTAGCACTTGATTTATGCATCACAGTTATGAAATTAGAAGCCATCATGCAA
This sequence comes from Pangasius macronema, assembly GCA_037577455.1. NCBI lineage: Eukaryota > Metazoa > Chordata > Actinopteri > Siluriformes > Pangasiidae > Pangasius > Pangasius macronema. The sequence goes on along the minus strand of CM074951.1, from coordinate 20,822,241 downwards.
AAACGTAAGTGTGGTAACACAAGTCAAAACAGTTTCCATCTCAGTTTCCAAGGTGCTTCGATTCGAACGTTAATTAACTCATTCATCATCAGTAACTTCTATCCTGTTGCGCAGGATTCAGAGCCTATCCCAGGAACTCTGGGTGTGAGGTGGGAATGCACACTGGATGGAACCCCAGGTCATCACAAGCAGAAAGGAGTGTCTGTTATATGTGAATGTGTGTAATGGATCACTCACAGATTGAAGACTTGCTGATCTTCCGAGCTTGTTGGAAGCGAGATAGAAAGTGATACCTACGGAAGGAGTAGAGAACAGACATGGCTAATGATACCAAATCTATTTTATGAAAGCATGACTCACGAATGTCATGTAGATATGTACGTAAATGTGATCATTTTGCATATAATGTGCGTAAGAAAAAAGGTGTTCCTCCAGTCATCATCTCCCACACACAGTCAGGAATGCAGCACGTCAATAACTAGATTAATGAGTGCTAAAAGTGATGACAAACACACACTCACACCACAAACACAGTGTTAAAGCAGCCTGTCCACAGCACATGATTGCATCAGCTGTTTTCTCTCTCTGCAATTACCACCGTGTCCTCCAACTCTTTAATCTTGTTATATAAAAGCTAATATGTGAGACTCCAACTCATATCAGCATTACACCTGACACTCTCTCACTTCGAGAAGAAAAAACACAACAAGATGTGCTAACAGCTCAGTGTCAGTGGTTGAGAAACAGCTCAAAAATACCCAGCCTGACACCGAAGAAGGGCGAGAGCACGACTAACACACTGTGCACAGGGAGAAATGACCTGAAGTCTTCATATGCTTCGAGGAGCCAAGCAGGTGTGTTATATAAAAAGTGTACAGTGTATGCAAAAAGTCCAGCAATGCTTTTTTTTTTTTTTTTGTACCTGATACACTCATTCCAACGTCACACACACTAACATGTCATTAGTATGTATGCTATGAAAAGTATGTATTCTCTCAAATTGAATTCTTTTCATTCTCCATTTTTAAATCTAAGCCCAACCTTAAGGTCAGTGAACAAAAGGAAACGTTTTGGCTCTTTTTAGTTATTTTTTCTTTTTTTAAATAAAAGCTACAATTTTTGTTTTAAAAAAAAAGTTGTTTCCTTCTTGAGGTCCAGCCAAATGCCCTAATAATTTCAAAACTCTTCAGATATTCCTATTCTTTAAGGGACATTTGGTCTCCGCCAAGATTTAAACACACATGCACGTACGCACGCACACACACGCACACACATTACTCACCTAGCGTGTGAGTACCTCCCATTCACCTAATTATTAAGGAAGCTAATTAACATTAACCTTTTGGCTCTTTTATTTTTTTTAAATAAAAGCTTCAGGTCTTTACCTTCTTTACCTCGTGACACTCTGCCAAGTGTCCCAATACACACAATAAACACACCCACGCCCACACCCACACCCATATTTGTCTTACTAACTTTTTGAAGGCATCCCTTCCCAAAAAAACAAACAAAAAACAAACAGTTTCTCCAGCCAAATGTCCCCATAACGTCAAAACTCTCAGATATTCCTATTCTGGTAGGGTCATAAAAATTATTTAATTTTTTTTGTTTAAATTAAAAGGCCACCACACAGTTGAGAGACTCTACTTGTGAGTGGTTGTTTTGTCTCTCGGAAACTTTACTAAGCTGCTTAAAGGGGAATGTTGGCTGACGAGACGTAATTAGCTATTGAAATTAGTTTCAGTGCGACACCTTTTGATACCACAGTGAAGAACTAAGCCTATTATTAACTAGCTACAGCTTACATTTTTAACACTGCTTGGATTCATGAGCACACAAGTACACACACAGACATACACACACACACACACACACACACACACACACAAGATATTGGTCCTGCAAACACTTGGTACTGGTGATGTTTCTGAGTTTGTTTGATTTTTAATGCTGGCGCTCCCAGTTTTCTGAAATTTGAGCATCAGTGCTACCTGACAAAGTCTAAGTTTGAGTTCCGCATTAAAATCACTTAATAACAGAAAAATCGATTATGAATGAATAGAGAAATTATTGGCATATGCAAAAAATGTAGCTACAACACTCTCTTGCAGGACTCTGAAAAGTCTGTGGTGCACTAATTGCAAGTCAGTCGACATTCTGGTATTCCTTCCCTTACCAGGCTCCTGTGTTTTTACAGTCTAGCTCAAATGACTTATTATGTTATGAAGAGCCCTGATTGCCAAAGATTGGTTGGCCTCAATCCTTACATGCCTCATGTGTCTCAAATCAGAAGTCTGTCTCTAATGCTACCTGCCTCTTTGGTGTCGCAGTAATCACAAGATGGATTGTCTCAGATTAGACAGTGCCTTCTTACATATTTCTTTCAAAATCAGCTGAAGGTCATTGCTCATTGAGAATAAAACCTCTCAGTACCAGTTATCGCTTTTCACCTATGACCTCTCATTAACCAGTTACCACTTGCTGATCATGGTTTCAAGTCTTAATATTAGACTCTTAAACATACCCTGAGCCTTTTGTGCATTTTCAGGCCACAGCCTTCAGGATCTTGAAGGTTGCAATCTGACTAATGTTGCTAGTCTTCACAACCTACAGTTTTCTTTTGGTTAAAATAATCCACCACCTACATTTCAGCATTTGAAGAAGTAGTTCTCTGTGAAGTGAAAAACCGATGCTTACCTTGATGTTTTTCAGAGCTAAGGACACCACCGCAGTGTCTTACACCACATGTTCACTTGGCTTCTGTGAATCCAGCAAACTGTGAATATAGTCATAACCTCTGGCTAAGCAGGTTGGACAGGATACCAATTGCACCTGATTTTACCTGAGGCACTCTGCAGAAGAACGGCTCCAACGGTGTAGTGGCTGATTCACTATTGCAATTCCATTCTGCCAAACCTTAAGAACCTGACTGTCTTAACGGCGATATAACAACTGCGAATGTTTTCAAGTTTTTACATGTCATTGAGGAGTTGTGTATGAAACAGGTTGCAGTGTATAACTGAGATATCTTTGTGAGTTTTGTGCGGCATTGCTCTGGAAATGGGTGGGCTTTGGTGAAACATACCAGACTACATCATATAGCAAAATCTAGAGGTCTGGAAAACCTATTTAGAGCTGCTGTGCAATAAGTGAAAGTAAGAATTAAAATTTTTTACGGATGTTCCACAACATTAAACATAACTATAAAAGGATAAAAAGTATAATTTGTTGGGTTTTTTTTTTTTAAAAAAGGTTCCTTGCGATTTCCCTGTAGTAGATTATATCTAATGATATTTACAAAAATGCCGAAATCTACTAGATCAGCGTGCTCCAGCCTCAGAGGGTATGAGTAGTTAGGCACAAATATCTGCAGTGCATCAGATCACAGCAATCACACCGTGAGCAAGCGGCACGCTCCAGCAAACAGCAGGAACTTAAGTGATACTGTCGTATGATTTTTATAGAGTAAACATATCTTTCCCCATGAATCATGGGACTGCCCTTTAACTGCATGATAGCCCTGGACAGACAGGAGTGATAAAAGAGAGCAGCAGGCATCAGGTGGTCCACGTCAAGCTGCAGCGACTAAAGGCAGCTGTGGATTAGGAGCTATTTTGCCCCCAGCTAAAAAGAGACTGACAGGGAGAAAAATCAATACAGGTTTAGATGCAAACAGGTGAAATGCCACATGAAACATGAAAGCACACACACACACACAGACACACACACACACACACACACACACACTGCTTTAAACCCCACAGCTTCTAAAACGTATAGACTTATAGAATATAAACCGTAAAGTCACAGATCAGTGTGATCATTAATCAGTTCTGGGGTTTGAGGCTTCTTATACTTTGAGCAGCCATCTTAAAAGAGTCGGCTAAACCCTTGGCTCTGTTTAGTGTGTCATTTTATTCCCCAACACCCTTTTCTCCATTCCAGTGATCGCCATCCATCTCAGCAATGATTAGCAAAGACGGAACCATATGGGTGTCCAGTAGATAACTAATAAAATTGATGATTGAATGTGATGGGTGTTACCAATCCTGATTGCGGGGTAACCCCACCATGGACATGTCAGTGCTTTCTCTGCTTTAACACACCTCAGGGAGGGGCTTCTATTTAGCTGATTAGGAGGATTTGAGCCAAAGAAAAACAATGAAATATGCAGAGCAGGCTGACTTTAGGAGCAGGGTTACGAACCAGTGCAGCAGTGTACTCAGAGAAAAACAAAAATCTTTTCAGTTGTGCTTCTGCCCCCTGCTGGTAATCACGAAACATAACAACCACATGCGTTTATATTAAGAGCAGCGTTATTTACTAAAAAAAAAGCAGTTCAATGGTTCATTTTTTAACTATATGCACAATCATTGTTTAATTCCTAACAGAGTGAGGTAGCTCAAACATAGATGTTCTCCCTTATGTAAGTAGTCTCATAGGCTGCCAGGATGAAATTTAATACAAAAACATTTTACAGTACAGGAGAGATGCTTCATTAACACTCATTTCACCATCTGGCTTTTGGAGGTAATTACATGGCCATGATGACAGAGATAGCAAATGTGTGTGTGAACGAGACAGCAAATGGCGAAACAGCACAACGTCAAAATCACAGATTATTCAGTGTTACAGTATACGAAGTGAATATTTCTTGGGGATAACATTAGAAAATCAGGGTTGATACAGATGCATGAAAACATGGACGGATTAATAACTCCTGGGCCTTTGGGCAGGAAACTAAGCAACGAATCAATAAATGGCACCCTGCCATTTTCTGATCATTATGAATCTAAAACATAAAGTAAAACCCTGAATGTCAGGTATGAGGGTCAGGTCTGTGTTGGTGATCACTTGCCGAGGGAGATATACAGTAATTAAAACAGTACTACAGATTTTTTTAATATATATCTCGAGCACATCGTATGCCCCCTGTCTCACTGACATACAGCATCATCCTCGTCAGTGAAGGATGTGAGGTCTTAACTCAGCCCACCTCTGCTCCAGCTTCTGCTTTAAAGCCTCTGGGGCAAAGCTGCAGTGAATTGCCTGCTGGGAAAGCGACCACACCGCCTCCTGACTGAGGCTGAACGTAGACGCAGCCAAGTGGTACTCCTGAGAGAGATCGGTGCAGAACACCCCCTTATCATCCGTCTGAGTGGAGAAACAGGAAAAGCAGGATGATGCGGTTATGTTATTGTAAATCTGTTAGCACAGGCACCATGAGATGAGAAGAGGTACTCACACAAATCACACATGGGTGCTGGCGCTCATACCAGTACTGGAAGTGATGCTTGTCGTATGAGGGTACGGTCTGACCTTTGATATTAGAGGTCAGGCACAATTCTGGAAACAAAACATTGAAAGGTAGATCACATCTTAAAGCGACACGAAATGAAAAGTAAAGACAACAACCTGAGATTCGAGATTACTCACCCAAAGGGATGTTCAGCTTACGAACTTTATCCACAAGGCTGTCTGAACCTCCTAGCTCAGGGTGTAAAAATGTTCCGTGACCAATTCTGTCTGGAGGCAAATCCAACAGCAACTCCGACTCCTCCTTCTGAGAAGGAACCTAAAACCACATGGCTAAATATTACTATTATAAGGCTGAGGTCCAGTAAGAAAAGGTGGGTTGAATGAAGGGTTGGATAGTGTTGATATGAACAAACCTCACACATATGCAAAGCCAGCTTGAGCCCACAGTTCCTGGCTCTCTGAAGAGCAGGAAGGAAGTCTTTTCCATGCCCTACCTTTTAAAGACCAACACAAAACACTTTTTAAAAGCCAGATACAATAAACCGGTAAAGCAAATGGACATAAAAATTGAATGTGCAGGTTGAAGCAGACTAAATTTAAGACTTAAGACCTTTTCACATAACGGTACTAATGCAATTCTGGGCCATTAGTGCAACAGTGACAATTAACCGGTGCTGATGTTGTAACACTACGGCTTCTCTGAGAGCGTACGATGGATTTAAGAAAATGTGATGCTTGAAATGTGTAAAACCATCTAAAAACCGGCTGTATAATATTATATTTGATTTATAATAATCTCATAATAAGACATATAGGATAAATTTGCCCATATTTTAACTTGCTAAGATATCATT
>CM074951.1:20780062-20792109 GCA_037577455.1 Pangasius macronema | reverse complement strand
GGTTCACCTTCTGGTTATAAGTCCGACTCTCAGACCATTAGGCCACGACTGCCCCCCTACCTGCCATATCCGTAGCATGTGCGCTTAACCCTGACAAGAATTTGATCACATTTCTCTGTACAGAAAACAGACCAGAAATCCTGTTTACTCCAAACTCTTTCATAATAAGTTTAAGGGACGTCAATAAATGTTGATGCAAAACACTCTTTTATACAACACACATGAATGTGTCCTTTCAGAGCTGGACTACTTTTCAGAAGGAAGAATCTTCACATTCGCGATTTCTACACATTCCACGTATAAAACGTCAAGAGAGTGGTGAAGCAGCGGTTTTTTGCTTTTATGCACCAAACAGCTACAAAGTTTTCCACTTTAGTATTTAACAAGCTTTTATGATTTGCCCTACTTTGACTGGCAATGTTATGTTTACATTACTTTATATTATTTAAATTATTGTCTCTTTTTAATCATTAATTATATATTTTATTTAGGTAGTATTTTCTTCTCTCCGTCACTGCTATTTATTATCTGCCTGTATTACTCAATTATACTGACTATCCTTTCTTTATTTCTCTGTTTATTTTTTTTTTTACTTCACACTATAAAGCACTCTGTGCTGCATTTATGGAAGGTGCTACAGAAATAATAATAATTATAATAATTAGTAGTAGTAGTAGTAGTAGTAGTATGTCTCAGTTTACGCCTGATCATGGATGAATTCCACAAACCCACTGAGACGTTTGCAAATATTGGGATAAGCCTTCATAAGAACAGCTTTGGTAAGACTCGTTCCATTCATGAAATTCAACAGCAGCTCTTACACAGTTCAGAGTAAACAGGTTTTCTATTCTTTTCTTAACACAGGTGAAGGTGTCGAACGTCCTGGACTACACGACAGATTTGATGGTTAGAGATTGGGTTGAAAACCACTGGAATTTTCCTTAAAACATGCTTCTACCAGACAAGTCTAAAAACTCACATGGAGAACTTGAGCAAACAGTCTCCTCCAATAACAGTGCGTCCTCGGGAGCGGAGATAGTCCACCAGGCTTCCCTGCAGAGACACGGTCATTCTGCATTAATGGCTTCCTTTCTATTTGTTTAAGTTCAGGAAATAAATGTGCCCGTTCTGTCACTCATGATTCGCCATGTTAAGCTCCATTCTCAAGTGTTGCACATAAACATGACTGTAATCTTCAAAAGATAATCCAATTAACCTAAAAGCTTTGGGGAGCACAATGCTAATGTAAAAAGAGTTTACATTATATTCAGCATACACAGTACATTACTTGTCTAACCCATTAACACTGTAAAATCATGCTGTTATCCTAAAATTTACAAAATGACATCCTTCCACATACAGTGTGTTACAATCCAAAAAGCTTTCTCCAAGTTATATAAGGAGTAAAATTCTCTGGGACATGCTGTTATAGAAAAATCACTTATTTCTGAGATACTGTACTAACAAGAATTTCCCAGCGACAGACTGACAGACAGATGGACTGACAGACGGATGGACAGATGGTCTGACAGACGGACCTGTCGAAAAAATCTCAGATAGCCAGAAAATTGGCCTTGAGATCCTTAACACAAACTGTAAGAAAAATCTCTGTATGATAATCGGGAAGAAAGTTATTGAATAAAAAAAATATTTCAGGCATTTGACCTTGTTGTGACCTTGACCCTGCTTGGATCAATTCCAAAATCTAATAAGTTCATCTGTTGGTTACAAAGAGAATTCCATATAAATCCTACAAACATTCAACCACTCGTTCTTGAGAAGCTCAGATGGACACACGGACAAAGTAGTGGCGGATTCTGAAGACTCTGCAGTGGCAGAAAACTTACTAGACATTACAAAGCACTGACACTGGAGACTCCTTCCATAAACGTTAAATAAATGTTCTTTTCCTCACGGAAAACTTCATCATGTCAAGATGTTTGTTAAATAACGTTTCTAATCCATTTAGTACTAGCCTTAAATTGTAGAATTACAGCTACACTTCTGTCCAACCTGCTGTAATAGAAAAAAAATGAATCAACACCTTGTGACCAATCAGATTCGCCAGCGCTGTGGTGTAACCAGTGCTGGTTAAGTGCGCTCATGTCACTGACCTTAGCCATGTACTCCGTGACGATGAACAAGCTGCCCTTCTGCTCCACGATCACGCCCAACAGCTGCACCAGGTTATTGTGTCGCAGTTGTCTACAAAACAAAAGTTCAAATTCTATAATCACAGCACAAAAATACAGGAGCAAACGTTCAAGTTGAGTTTAGCAGGTCGAGAATAACTGCTGACTGGACATTAACATACAGTGCACCTTAAGGGCAGATGCCTTATTTGATCATCATCTCCCGTCTCTCCGAACTCCACATGCATGCACAACATATTGCGCGTACCAACATCACCCACTTCTACCCCGTAACACACTACACAGTATTTCACTAGAAAGGATTCTACTCTGTATAACTCTTTGTATGTGACAAACCGAGCTTCAACTTGAACACGGAAATTTCATAAGCATGTTAAGAAAGGGCTGAGAACTTACGTCATGACCGACGCCTCTGCGATGAAGGCCTGCGCCGTGGCGTCATGTTTGATGCACTTCACGGCTACTTTAGTGCCTCTGTAATCTCCCACCATGACATCTGAGTAAAACATGTCACGTCATTCACTTGACTATTAGCGTCATGCTTTGAGTTTTTCAAATCTCATCTTTGGAGATGAATATGTTGCTCTATATATATTTTTTTAAACCTGCTCAAGCATCACATCATCACTCCAAACCAGGAAGTGATGAATAATAAATAAATCTAAGCAGTCATCTTAGGAAAGAGGAAACAGGAAATGTCATCTTGGAGTACATCTTGGAGCAGTAAAATGAGCAGTGGACGGCTTCTCCATTAGAGAGGCGCTGATGAATGATTCATACAGAATGCTCTCATATATTTATAGAATACTGTGAATACCCTTAAAGAGAATAGCCTTAAATAGGCTAGTGTGAAACTAACCTCCAAATTCACCCTTTCCAATAGTCTGAATGAGTTTCAGTTCCTTGAGGTTCAGTGCCCATCCACCTGTGCAACAGAAACAGGAAGTGTGTCTACAGCTACCAGCATCGAAGCAAAAAAAGAAGCTTTGCATATCAAAATGTTTCTTTATATATATATATATATATATATATATATATATTCAGAATTCTGCATTGAATACTCATTGCACCAGTCGCATACACACATTCACACTTGGGGGAAATTTACAGACACCGATCCACCGACTCGCTTGTTTTTAGGAGGTGGGAGAAAACACCCAGTGTTCCTGGGACAGGCTTCAGATCCGCAGTGATCCTTACCAGGATAAAGCGCTTACTGAAAATAAATCTCCATTCAAAACGCACAGGGGATGCAAACTTTTGCCCATAATGTACAAACCTCCATTTCAGTGTGCAAGTACTCATATGCATTTGATGTAAGGTACATCACTTACAGCTCACACATCCTTTACAATTAATATTCATCATTATCATTAATATTTTGCTGTATCTTACTTTGTAACACTCTGCCAATGCATATAGAGAATATCATAAAGTCATACACATGGTCTGGAAAATTTCACAAAAATAGAGGTGAAAAAAAAAAACAGCACGCTAAATTTATTTCTCCAAATACACAAGAGGCTGCAATAACAGAAGAGGAATGGAGGATGTTCTCTGCTCTTACTTCTGGAGAACTCATCCTGCGCTGCCACTGTTCCCTCCATGAGCTTGGGTTTGATGAGTCTGGTGCAAAGCCCGTCCGCATCTTTTGTGTAGTGCTGCACACAAAGATCACCAACACTATCAGTACTGTATAAGACACATTGCAGATCTTCTGTGGCTTTGTACTCTCCACCTTTATCAGCCAGGCATGAAGGTAGAAGATACATTCGCGCTCATTTGCTGTAGCATTTCTGTAACGTCTTATATACAGAAGGCAAGAGTAAGCTAAGCTGCAGTTTCTTTGGGCTCCTGCATTAACAGTTCATCAACAGAGGGCAGTCTCAGTCACTCACACACACACACACACACACACACACACACACACACACAGTGGGGTCCAAAAGTCCAATGTTCAATATATTAATATTCAAGATTCTGCAGTATTTCTAGGTCCCTATTTAAATGTAAACAAACTTGTGATATTGACCACGTTAACTGCTTTGTACAGGTCAGATTTTCCTCATGCCTAATCTACTGAAGCATGTGTTTAGATCAAAATGCATCATAAAGTTTTGCACAAACTTGTGGCGTCCATGCCAGCTCGAGTGCACATTGTCATTAAAGCACAAAGGGGACAAACCGAATACTAAGAAACTCTGACATTCATGTAAATATTTAAAAGATCCTACTTTTCACTCAGGTTGCTGTCAGTAATAAAATGTGTAATGACATTTGTTGTATTAAATGAGTGCTCTCAGACTACTACAGTAAAATGTGTAACACTGTATCCTGAAAATACACACATTTAAACATGCAGAACATCCTCACAGTCTTAGTGTCAAAGATCAGAAGATAGCGTAACCATTGCAACAGAAATGTACCAATCGTGCCTCTTAAATGTCTGACCTTCCTCTTTGTCACTTCCTTTTCATCAACTTTTCCAGGAACTGAACTGCAGGCAGCAGGTGAGGCAAAACCATGTACGTGAGAGAGAGTGCTTCACTGGCACACCATCCAAAACAACTCATACACACACACACACACACACACACCAAACCCACAACTGATGCCCAGGATAGGACGCACACAGTTCCATGATCACACCGATGATGCATTAGTGATGTAAATGATGGCTAAATAAGTCAGATTATCTCTAAACTCCACAGCAAAGCATCCTTGGTTGCTACCAAACCCATACCATGAGATCTTTAAACTCTACTGCTGGATGCTATACATTGCTAGACTCACAGATCAATAAAGTATCATTTTACAGTCATCTCCTGTCTTGCCTAATGGGTCTTAGAGCAGACTGAGGATGGAATAACTGGTGCTGTAATTCAAACTGAAAGCTAAAACAGTTACTCGCTTCAATAGCCATCTATTTAAGACAAATGGAGAGTCAACAGCATTTAAAAAAAAACAAAAAACAAAACCTGAAACCTGTCTAGACAACCATTTCAGTTACTGAGAACAAGTACAGAATTACAAGACACTGTATGTGTGTTTGAATAAAACCATCCAAAAGTATGTAAAAATTTAAACGAATGCAATAACAGTTGGGTTTAGAGAGGAGAGAGAGAGAGAGAGAGAGAGAGAGAGAGAGAGAGAGAGAGCAGGAAGCAAGAGCTGAGCTCAAATGTGTAGCCAAACCACTACTCAGCACCTCGTCCAAACTTATTAGCATTCTGCCAATCAGCACACACCACACAGACCCCGTCAGTTAGGAAACAGCAGCAGATAAGTAACTCGTACTTTAAGTGTAAAAAGGCAGTTGACATGCTTGTAACCTTAAACTACTCCTGATGACGTTTCTCCCTACTGTGCTTTAGCTCGAGCACTCACAGTGCAACATGTAGCCGAGCTCAAAGCTCAGAGATTAGCACTTTTGGAGGACATTTTTGGAGACGAAATAGTCTCAGCAGCTTACGAACTAACGCACACACTAATGCACGCACTCATCAAGCACAAGTTAAGAGTTAATGGTGGCAGAAAATGAGCAGAAAATGAAAACGCTATGAGGAGCCGTAAATGTGTGTGTGTTTCCTGAATGCTAACACGGGACTTCTCTCTGCCTCTGTGGCTGTGTCTGGTGTGGGCTGCTTCCTGTTTTGGCTATTTTGGCTATCACTTAAAAAAAAAAAAAAAAAAAACTTGTTAAGAAGTACTTGCAGTCCTACTTAGCAAATATTGTGTAATGTTTGTATGGCAACAAATTAAGATGATATATTAATTATAATGGGATTCAAACAACTTAATTCAATGACCAAACAGGTTAACCAGCCAATGCTGATTTTAAAGGTGGCTGAAAATCTGTAAAAAAAAATAAAAATTTTAATTCTCCTTTTGAAGTAGTTTTTTGGGGGGAATTATTATTATTATTTTTTTAATATTATGATTGTCCTTCATATAATTTAGAGAGACATTCTGGTAAAGTACCTGCCAGGGCAAGAAATGGGAGAAGATTCTTTTCCGTCACAGAAGTGCTGCAAATCAGCAGTCAGTAGCGTCTTCATATTAATAGCTCTAACACAGAGATTTGACCACATTTCTATTTCCATTTACAGCTAAATGAAACAACACTGACAACTGCATGTGTAAAAGACTATCAGCATGTTTAGCTCAAAAAGGAAACACTATTCTGTATTAACTTGCTGCATGTTGCTTCAGTCTTTGTTGGTTTTTTACTTTGTATTCACTGCTAAATGAATTTCATACACTTTTTTTTCCCCCTGTGTACATGTAGATACCATGTACATACCACTCACCATTCAGACTAACTGCATACTTTGACCACAAAACCAACATTAATGTCATCAGAATGCAATTGTGGCTTTGGGTTCCCATGGGCCTTAAATGTAAACGACCAAAAAATCAAAGCTGGAGAACATAAATTGGCAGTTTACAATGCTCACCTAACTTAATGTTCTATAAAAAATTTTAAATTAGTTTTCTTTTGTAAAATACACAATAGTGATGTTTGCTAAATATCTGTTTTGGGAGGCTATGTCAGCTCTCCCTGTACAAAACTGTGCCAGTGTTATAAGTGTTACAAGACACTTTAAGCCACCGTGTCTTTTTGAACTGCTGCTAATGTGATCAAAGGGCAGGGTTACACACTCGGAGGGAAGTGCTATCCGCCCTCTTCTGCATACATGAGCTCCAACCTGGTAGATGCTCTGTTTTGAGGTAGAGTACCCCATTCTTCCCACCCAGAGAGCAAGGATAATTTTGCTTTCTTAATCTCCCATATTAATCTCTCATCCATACTAATGTCATATAATTTTTAAATTGTTATGCAGGTTTGCTTCTGTAAAATGCACAATATTTTCCCAAGTAGTAAACTGGCATTTGTTCAATGTCTATTTTGGGTTAATCAGCCAATGCTGATTTTAAAAAGTGGCTGAAAATCTGTTGGCCCAATGTCAGTTTGGATGTGACGAGATAACTGTGAACGTATGCTAGCAGTGTATCACTGACTTACACTTACTGTAAAAAGAATCTAATGTTCAAATCAAAAGAGCTAATACCAAAAAGTCCCAAAATCCCACTCTTTTCTGTGATTCTCACCTCGACGAGCTGCATGAGGTTCTCGAAGTACACCTCCTCGTCAATGGTGAGTTTCCCATTGTGGTAGATGATGCGATAGTGCTCCACTTTGCCCTCAGAGCTCACACACAGCGTGTAGTCTCCGGGGTAGTTGGTACTCTCACGCACCAGGAACAACCCCGTCTCGGGCGGGTAGAGCAGTCTCTCGGCCTGTTCACGTGTTATCTTACCGTGGAACCATCTGAGGAAGGCAGAGCAAAATACATTCTCACAACACCGTACATGACCAGCACTGGGCAGCATGCTACATTCAGTATGTACATACAGGACATAGTATTTATTGTATTATATTTTTATAGTGGGCACAATTTTTGTCTTCCTCAATTATTAAACATAATCTATTGCAATGGTGGTAAGCTTAGTCAAAGTAACGTGGGAATATTTGAGATCGGCTTCAATTGACTTGGGGTCAAATCAAAAGCGCTCCTGGTCTGGTCTAATATGGTGGTGGCAATATTAACTTATGTATTTATTTCGAGTCTAATTATGCATCTGTTTTGCATGTTTAAAAAAAACTCCTGTGTATAAGAAGCCGTCTTATTTTTATTCAAGTATTAATGTAAATGTGAATACAAAGGCTAATTCTGTTGACTGTGAAAAACACACTAATATTTCAACAAAGGATAAGAATATTTCAACAAAGAAAGGAATAATTGGCATAATCAAGCTAAATAATCATCAGTGGTGACTTGTTCATATAGGCAGGTGTGGGAAAGCCCCACCATTTATACCCACTGTTTAACAAATGTTAATCTTCATAAAGTCCTTATTCATAACACCATACATTTTAAACTCAGTTTATAAGCTAATTATCACTTTTGAGTGACCACCGATTTAAAATAAAATGTCTGTATTTGACAAATATAATCTGATGTCCTGATGATTTGCTCACCTTTCTTGATGTTGCGCAATTATGGGGCAGCATGCTCACTTCCCCATTTAGCTTCCATACAGTTATTATTGCACTTTATTACAATTACTGCACCAAGCACTATTAAAAGGCCCATTGGGCCAAGAATCACTCTGCCCCCACGCTCGCGTGTCAGTGGAGGAGGAGCAGCAGACAGATGAATGGGTTGCTAGATTGGGCTAGTTTAAAAATACTCTTTTAATCAGAACAAGATCTTGTTTTAATCAGAATAATCAGAATTAAATCTAATGGACTTTCACAAAAAAAAGCTAATTGTAAGTGCATACAGTATTCTATGATCCACAGAACAATTTCTATTGTAAGATATGTTGTGAAGATTGGGAGTGGGAAAGGTGGAGTAATGTCTGTACATCAGAAATATGTGGCTAACAAGTATTTCACATACTGAGAAAGGCTGAGGAAAAGAAGAAAGAAATCTCCCTTTACCCCCCAAAGTTCAAGTTTTGGGCCAGTTTCAGGTCTTTTGTGCGGCTATTGAGATTGCTGAAACCTCGAACACAGCTGAAGGTACGTCTAAAACCTCTCAAAACGAGCTGCTAGGCTGTATGCTGGGTGACTGTTGATGTTGTTGACTCTCAACTTCGTATTACAGGCTTACTCAAGAAATTCACTAGATAGTAGCCTTTAGCATAAGTCAAGTGTTATAGCCCCTTGACTTAATTTAGTTTGAAGCTATGGCGTTATTCATTTCGTCCTGCCACACCAAAACCTACTGTTACGAGCTCCTGCTGATCATCTACTAATATAAAACGTATAAGTAAAATGGTATCACGTGAAAAATTCTTTTTCGAAGGACTTAAAAGTCCGGTTGAAGCAGAATTCTTTGAACATTATTTTTATTGGTAAAAAAATAATTTATATGTTGCTATAGTTCTTCAGACAGACCCACCCTACTTAAAAAACCTGAACACACGCTAGCTAATGCGACGTCTTTATTCTAAAATCCTAACAACGCTTTAAGAGCTTACAGTCAGTGTATACAGTATAATATTTAAAAGGTTAATGGGGACATAGTTATGGAAACAGTACACAAATACGCACTCACACAAATACACAGATTTGTCTAGCTATCCTTGTGAGGACCTTTCATTGACAGTTATTAATGCAACTACGTAAGGCTATGCTAGATCTAACTCTAACCCTCAGCTTAACCTCAGTAACCAAAATGAAACCTTTTGGCTCTTTTAGTTTGTTTTTTTTTTTTAAATAAAAGTTGCAGCTTCTGAAAACAAACAAACAAACAAACAAACAAACAAACAAACAAACAAACAGTTTCCCTAATGGGGACCAGCCAAATGTCCCCACAAACTCGAAACTGTAAGATACTCCTTTCCCACACCCCTGTAAACTAGGGGTGGCTCTGTATTTGTGTGTCTGTCCGTGTGAGTTCGATTTCAAGTCCTGTTCTTTTCACAAATTACAAGGTTCTAAAAGGAGCACAGCGTCGGACGCTTCTGCGGAGACTCTGGCATCGGAACCATGCAATCTGTGTTTCACAATTCCCACTGAATCTTTCCCTCCAACATAAACCTGACCACTGAGGAGAAAAGAACGAAACCTGTTCACATAATCTGCTGCATGGAAGTAGTTAAAGCTTGCATATAAAAAGTGTATAAAGGTCAGTGGGGACGTTATCAGAGGTACAGCAGCAGTCCGTTCAGAGCTGCCAAGTATGACGAATAAAACGATGATCACAGTTATTCTGGTCAATAATAAATTAAGTCTCGAATTTCAGTGCTTTGTAACGATCACAGTGCTTTGTACATTGGGAAAATCTTCAGGACAGAGGAGTTTACGCTTTCTGGTTTCTCTGCTGTGTTTCTGTCTCACTAACGTCGAGAGAAAAAGGTCGGAGCTGATTATAGAAAGAAGAAGAAAGTAAGTAAGTAAGAAATAACAGGAACTAACTTGTCTTGTGGACGTTCCATGACATTAAACGTAACCATGAACTGTTAAAGAGCACAATATGTCACTCATTAAAAACTGTAAACATCAGGAACTCTCTGCAGTATAGGAGGAATAACACACTTCTGACTGCTGTTATATGAAAATAATACATACTGGGGTTGTTACTGCCCCACTTTGCCCTCACTTCATGTCCAACAACCTCCACATGGATTATTTTTGTGTGTTATTCCTTACTTGCGATGAAGCTCATGAATTAATGCTGTAAAACTAATAAAAACAAAGTGCAGAGTCAGCCCTGTCTACATCAATACAGCAGCTGATTACTTAAGGAATAAAGCATGTGCTGTCATTAATTCTTTTCCAACATTGTCTCAAACTTTTATTTGCCAACAATTACATTTTTTCAAAACATTCGCAAGATACGAGACATCATACTTTTTATCCTTTTATAGTTACAGTTAGTGTTGTGGAAAGTCTGCCATCGAGTTTGTTCTTGTTATCACTTAGTAGTGTCGTCAATGATCCATAACGGAGTGAAAGAGAACTTCAATTATTTTGCTTGTTTTGTTTACGTCGAACAAAGCGAGAAACCGCATCACACGTCTTTGTGACCGAAAGCCTGAAAGAAGGGTGCAGAAATGGAATTCATTGAGGAAGTTAGGATCACGGTTGAAATGGGACTGAACTGCGCAGCATCCACTGTTCTGAAATGGTTCATATTTCGAGATAGAAATCTGTGGATTAGATGAGGTTGGCACGTGATGCCGTGGTGTATTGACAGGCAGTAATTGAAGAATGACGGCTGTACTCTTTCCGATGAACTCCCATCTCGATAATCACGTGTTGCTTTGCATATCAGAAATCCGAGTGGCTGTTTTTTTCCATTTCCCTGATTAATCTGAACAGGGTTATTTATTACATTGGCTGCCTTGTCCTCCTTTTAAACCGCCGGCTGCCGATTTAAATGAGGCAGCGAGCGTGAGTGCTGGACACACTATCAGGAAGTGTCATGAGCATGACTATAGTAAGAGGACATCGATGATATCACGAATGCATGTGCCAAATATAGCTCATCCACGCTAAATGTGGTGTGTCTATTCTGCTGCATGATTACCTACAAGCTTTCTCTCTCTCTCTCTCTCACACACACACACAGACACACACACACTACAAAACACTCACAAATCCACGATTTGAAATTTTGACTTTAAACATGTGGTCTGATATAATATCCTCACATATTGACTTTTTACATTTACTTTGTTATTGTGATTATATCTAGTCTTCACAAATATAGTAAGATACGTATACACATACTACATTGTTTGAGAGTTAAAGATTCCTTTAAAAAATTCCTTAAATAATCCCTAACATTAGCAGGAGCATTACACCATGCATTTGTATTCACAGAAAGTGAAAGTAGTAGCACTATAATTTTAAACCTCAATGTCTGATGCTCATTTTTATTTATTTAACCACAGTAAGGATTTCCTCTTGCTAATATTTTGCTTAACTTTTTTTTTTTCTTATGCGACACACGATTTACAGCTCTCTTCCCACAGGAATCCGATTCACTTGAAAATATATGGGATGAATTTTCCAGCCACAGAAGAATTTCTAGTAAAATATAAAAACTAGTTACCTAAAAGGGTTATCACATGTAAGTAATAAACATCACTTTTGGGGCACACATTTGTTCATTTCACTGGATATTAAAAAATTAAAATAACATCAACGCTACGTATTTATTTACAGCTCTTATTCTACAGGATGAGTTAAAAGTTTATGAAGTCTTTACGGGGGCAGTTGTGGCCTAATGGTCTGAGAATCGGACTTGTAACCTGAAGGTGAACCCGAAGGTTGTGGGTTCGAGTCTCGGGTCCGGCAGGGATTGTAGGTGGGGG